>JAOBRD020442750.1:0-18400 GCA_027575215.2 Hydrozoanthus sils | reverse complement strand
CTTTGTGGCCACTTTTCCTCATGTTTCTTCCGATATCTCCGTCCATGGTTTGAATCTACAAAATCCCTATGCTTAAATCACAGAGAGATGAAGATGAGATGAAGGAGAGTCAGCTTGAACATTTTAAGAATTTTTCGATGAGTTTTGAGTTTTATTTTTTTTCTCAAAGATTGGTAATTTTAAAGAGCTTTTTTAATATGATGATTTTTTGGGAAGTTTAAAATTTAATTTTGAAGTTAATTTTTGATGTAAATTCGCCAAACCGTTCTCAAACCAAAGCTGTACTAGTCCCTTGCAAGGAGGAACGGTTTGGCGGTTTTACTCAAATTTCTTCTTTTTCAAATATCTTTTTCAATTTCCTAACTATCCAACAAAAGTTTGGGTTAAGTCCTGCTTTAAAGCCGAAAGTTCTAACCATTCACCTCGAACCAAAGTGTTTCTTTTTTGTTTCCCCAAATTATTTATTTATTAGACATGATATATTAAAAAAATGGTTAAGAAATAAAAAAAGAAACAGAAAAAAACTCAGTGAGGGACAGTCACAACACAACAAAGCCCCAAGTAGAAAGCCAACAAAAAAAATACAAAAACTCACCAAAACTACAAATGAATTTTTCAATTCACTAAAACATGCCAATATGTGTGTATAAAAACAGAAGCTATGAGCTTCTGATAAAAATTATATATATGAATTCCTTCATTGGATCCGGGCGCCGGTAACTCGTACCCAGATCTTCTGAGGATCGAGAAGATCTGGGTACGAGATTAGCGCGCCGGTTACCTCATCGGTTGATTTGGCTTGTATTTGGCTATTTCGCGTTAGGTTTAAACAATACAACTTGGTATATATGTATAAAAATCTTGGGTCAAACCTTCTTTATTTTTCTTCCAACAGATCTGTTTTGTGGGGACCGTTGTTTTACCCTCGACCTCACTCGTCAGGGAAGGACTTTAAAAGTGAGCCAGCCTTATCGCGGCTAATTGCAAGTGATTATATAAGTGGATTGCGACAGCTAAGCCATTTCAAATTCTTAATTTCTTTTTCAACAAGAATTTTGTTGCGTATCTACACCCCTCTCCGAGTTATGCTCCTTGTTCAGGGTTGCCAAGTGTTTAAAACGGATAACAAAAAATTTCCGCAATATGCAAAGTCCGCTTGAGCATCTTTTTGTGGTGTTTGAGTAGAAGCGGGCGGGCTCCTCCAAAAATTCGCCAAGTAAATGAATGAATGAATGAATGAATGAATGAATGAATGTTTTTTTCTCTTTTCTTTAGTTCCCTATTTGTTTGCTCAATTTGGTTTGGTTCTTGAGTGATTCTTTCCTGAAAGACTGCTTGTGGTTTGCGAGCCTGGTTTTGTATCCGTCAGTCCCACGTAGGTTATCTGACTCTCCCTGCTCTGATATTACTGTTGCCTGGTACACGATTCCCTTTGATATACACTGATTTTGCAGCGGGCATTCTTCTTTCTTTTGGCAGTTGCATTTTCTCTCGTCTAGACTACGAGCAATCCCTATTTTTCTTCTTTAGTTCGTCGAGGTGGCGGACGCGACAGAACTGCCGACTAGGACAAAAAAGTAGCGAAAAAGATTCGTCCGCCATCTTTATTCATCGATTTCGACGAACTAAAGAGGAAAAAAGGGATTGCTCGTAGTTTGTCTCTCGTCTTGTGTGGGTTTTTCTCGCATAATGGTCTGGTTGTGAAAGTCTATTACGAATTTAACATACTTAACACTTACTCTATTTCAATTGAGGTGGATAATGGCACTATCAACGGAAAATGAATAGAATAAGTGTTTCAGTATATATTTAAATTTCCTTTCAAGAAAACAAAAGAATTTTAAGAATTTTTTTTTAAAAAAAAAACACTTTTATCACTTGCATCACAGTCATCGTTGATGACGTAATCACAGTAAACTACGAAACTCGTCGTTTCCTTTGAAAAATGGTGTGCTGCCTGAAAAAAATGACTGGAAATTAATTAATTTTGGCCTATGTTACAAATTAATTAGTTTCTTTTTTGAAAATTCATGCTTGTAATTATTTATATTTGTTTTAGAATTTTTCAAAACGGATTTACAAAATCCGAAATTGAGCAGATGGCCGCCATTTTGGATTTTTAGAAGCGATTGCATTGGTGGCAACATAACTAACTTTATTGATTACAAGATAGTTTGTTGATCATGTGCAACTATCTTACCAAAACGAAATGTCATTATTCTTAACCGTTTGCAACATTATGATGCCGAAAGTTTTGTAGTTTACACATCTTTTGCTGTCGTTACCATGGAAACCAATTGAAGATCATGTCGCTTCAGTTATAAATTAGTTGAAAGATAATTGGACACTAACATGTTTTAATTAAAAGTGCAAAGTCTTTGCATCGATTTTGTAACGATTAGTAAATACCATTGAAGAACACCAATTTTACACTTGGTAATGTTGTTTCTGTGCTACAGTTGCCATGGAAACATATAAGGTGTCACGTGACTACACTTAATATACTAGTATACGAAGTATATTTGATATAAAGCTTATTACACATAACAAGTTTCGAGGCAATTGGTCGCATACTTTTGAAAATAGAAGGGGGGGGGGGGAGTCCGATTGACCCCTTCGCCCCCATCCCCCCTTTCATGCCTTGTGTAACTTTTTTTCTTCATGCCTGTAAGGGTTAACCACAATGTAATGAAATGCAAGTTTTCCATAATAGTGAACCAAAACTTTTAGAAGTGGTAGAAAAAAGTTTACATGCTTCAAAATCAAAGACACGTGTTTGAGTTTGAACTGTTTAAAGCACAACCGACCTTTGTAGTTTGCCTCTTAACAGATTATTTGCACTTTAACGAACGCTCTTAGAATCTTTAAAATCAACCTGACTAATTGCTTCACAGACCACAAGCTCCTTGTATGTAGTTGCAAATTCTCCATCGAATCAAAGCAAAACGATGTGAAACCTCCAGAGAAGCTAGATCACTATATGAACAACGAAAGAAAAGAAAAGCTATCTAGAACAGTTTATTGACATATAAAATAAAAAAAACTGCCTGAATGCAATGTAGCCTGCGCCGCAGACTATACTCAGTGGTCTTGCCCAAGCGTATACAAGCAAAATGAATGAATGAGATGACGCGATAGCGTACATAGCATAATCTCACTTCCATGCTATACACACCGATCTATACCTGTATATCAAAGTGACGGTGGTTTTGGGTAGCTATTTCTACTAACCCGCCCCACTCCTGGGCTCTGCAAAAGAGATCGAAGACAAAGCAGGAGAAGGAACAGCCTCGGGTAATCTTGGTTCATGTTATCATCAACTCGGACAGTGCGATAAAGCAATGGAGTACCATGAAACAGACCTGCATATTGCAAAAGAGGCTGGAAACAAGGAAGGAGAAGCACGCGCCTGGGTTAATTTTGATTTAAGTTGTTATGCGCTCGGGCAGTGGGATAAAGCAATAGAGAACAATAAAATAGAATTGCGCAAAAGAGAATGGAGACAACGAAGGAGAAGTCTGCGTCGGGTAATCTTGCCCTATGTTACTGCTGTAACTTTGAATATGGGATTCCTCTTTAGTGCTGACGTCAGCACGAAGAGAACTTCGAGAAACACTACCAGAACCGTGGCGTCTTTGCAAATTTTCAGTTGAATTCTGTATTAGCTTTTACTTTTGAGACGATTGATTGTTGTATTTTGAATTATCGATTTTTGCTTATTTTCAATACTGACCCTCTTATTGGAGAAGAAGCAACCAAAGAAAAGGTGCTCCAGTTTTGAGAACGCTTTCTTGATTCATATTGCAGTCCACGGAGACATGGAAAGAGGCGAGCTTTTTTCTAGCTACAAATCTTACGGACAGCAACAACTCAACAGAGGCCAAGAAAGAAGACAGCATGTTAGTGATGGGCGATCTTGATCACAAGCGGTTGAATGCAAAACTGGTTGTCCTAAGCTCGAGGTAAGATTACTTCTCATTGTGTAGTTGGCATTGCTCGTGCATTTATAGAGCACGTTCTGTCTTGGTGACCTTCTGGGCCATAAGCGATAGTGTTACTTTAAACTTCATGACTACAAATACCTTACCCAGGGTGGGAGCGCAGGTGAATCATTGTCCAAGACAAAGGCAGCCTTGAAAGCGTCTGGAAAATGCAACGATCCTCATCACTGGGTCATGGGCCCCGTTTGTCCTCATTGGAGATGATGTTGTCGTGTGTTACTGATTTAAGTTCACAAAGTGAACCGTGAATTTCATCAGTGAAAAGATAAACACTTCGTTTTTCAGAACGTATAGAAAACTCTTTTTTTTATAATAGTCACAATGATGATAATAATAAAAAGTAACAATAATAATAATAATTTAACTTAATTTAACTTAGTTAAAAGTAACATAACCTTTGTTTCGAACTTCACTAAAAATATTACATTCAAGCAGTTTTAATAAAACTACAGTAACTGAAAATTGTGTTTAAAATTCTGGTTAAATAAAAATGATAGTAATAGCAATAGTAATAATTACAATAACAATAACAATAATAACAAATAAAAATTATTAATAATAATAACAATGATAATGGTTTTACTATATAACTTTGGAACTGGCTGATAATCTTGTGTCCAAACCTACTCGATCCGTCACGATTAGTGCCCTCAGCAATAAATCTAGATACTATTGTGCAATTTCATATGCATAGAGGAAAAGGAAAAGCCAATTGCTAACTTGATTTTTGTTCTGGCAGGCCACAAGCGAGTTTCAATATGACGTTATTGTCAGTTACTTCATTAACATAAATAAAACTTCAACATTGAGACAGAATGAGTCCACTACACTACAAATATTAAACCTATTGAAATTTTACAGAAAAGAGCTATTCGGATTATTACCTTTGCAAAATTTGATGTTCATACAACTCCTCTCTTTGCGAAACTCAATCTTTTGAAATTGCAAGATATAATCACTCTGCACGTCGCATGTTTTATGCATAATTACACAAAGTCATATATTCCAAAGGCCTTTAACATTTTCTTCTCTACACTCAACAAGAGTCATGCTTATAACACACGCCTAGCTTCCAAGTCTTTCTTTGAGTTACCAAAAGATAGAACAAACTATGGAAAATTTAATATTCGACTTCTTGGTCCAAAAGTTTGGAACAATATCAACGAATCGCTCAAAACTTTGAGTTATCGTAGTCTTAAACAGGAACTCAAAGTTAATTTCTAATTTCATATAATTCGGATAGCTTATAACGACACCTATATTTTTTTTTTATCAAATCATGCACTTCATTTATATTATTTTATGTAAGAGTAGTATAATAGTTTGATCTCATTTCAATTATGACAAATCTGTCTTCCTCGATGCACTATAACTTCATTCAATCTCAAAAGAAAATGGGCACCCGACTAATTTAGCTTTTACAGTTATTTCGGGTGTCCAACCACTGTAAATTATTAATTTCTTTCTTTTTATCATATAGAGAATCTAAAGTGGAAATAAAAACGTTGTTGTTGTTGTTGTTGTTGTTGTTGTTGTCAAGTTCGATCGATAGAGTATTGCAACGTGGATATCAATAACCAATAGAAATTAAGAGCGAGTATTTTAATTGTTTTAGTATAAATCTCTCAGGGAATAAAAAACAGAACGAGAATAATTTGTAATAAAAAAGTTTTAATTTTTTCAAACAGTAAATGTTGATTCAAGCAGTTTTCGTGCGTAGAAGTGCTCGTGCGGCTGCGGCAATCGCGATCGCCTGTCGAGTGTCGAGTGATTTGTGTTTTTAAACTGTTGCTTCAAACATGTCCAGCCGATAGAAATTAAGAGCGAGTATTCCAATCGTTTTAGTTGAAATCTCCAGAGAATAGGTAACATTACCACAATTATTCGTAATAAACAAATTTTATTTAAAATTTTATTTAAATCCAGAAGTGCATATGTAGTCGCAAAGTTGGATTTCACAGACAGTAACGAAACCCGTACGTGAAGGCAGATATCGTATTATGCAGTATATATTGTCCTTCTGTGACAGTAGTTAACGATATTTCAATGACAAAATTAAACAAGAGGAACTATTTTGACAGCACTTGTTTTGTGGTTAGAGCCTTTGGGTAGCTAGACGAACGTTGAGAGAGACTTGAAGCTCGCTCTATGTATCAAGCCCTCTTTCTGTTCTATGGATCAAAAGCAGCAGCTTCTCTACGAGTTAAAATAGTTTCGTTACAGCTTCACGCTCTCGTGTGACAAGAGACAAGGGAACAACAATGCCGTTGTATCGGACCCAAGCTAGTTCAAGAGTCTTCAGATGCACGCTTTTTTTATAGTAACCGTAAAACTTTGCCGAGGCTCATTATTGTAATAAAGTGACACCTTGTTTATGATATAAATGTACAATTTTTTAATAAGCAAATGTTCGTGGCTGTCAAGTCTACAAATAGTTATTTATGTTCATGAACTGATTCCTGTCGAGCACCTAACTTCCAACTTTCGTAAAGTGCCGTCATAACGTCCTAAAGAACTTTCGGAACAAGTAAATTCTACTGTCACATTCCGCGGCGCTGATACCCACATATTACATGAGTATCCTTTATTTGCAAACCGCAGTGGTTGTTGTATAAACAGTGGTTGGTTATCTTTGGAAAAGACAATGTGTATTTAGACAACTGCACCTCTGATCGAACAAAAAACCTGACGTTGATCTGTGTCCCTAGTTAGTCTTACCAGCCAGACTAATATCAACTGCGGAACGATAATTAACAAGACAAGACTTTCAATAAACGTCGCTTTAATTTCTTAAGCCTTTAAAATGCTACCTTATTTATGGTAATTGTTAAAGCAAACCTGTTTATGATAAATGGCAGGACTAAATGCGTACCCTGTTTATGATAAGGTAGAAAACCCTACCCGGTAGAGCGTACAGCTTTTAGGAGGGAGTACCCTTCCCCCTCCCCCCCCCCCGGGGATCGAGCCCAGCCTCAGCTTGTTCTTAAATTGTTCTTACATTTTGGCCAATCTGAGCTGCGTTGTTCATATAAAGTTGTTCTTATTATTGTAGTTATTATATAAAAAAACGTGCAGTGGTTTGTGTTACGTAGACTTGCAGTTGATTCGCTACCGGGTTTTCATATAATACAAACAGATATTGTTAGACAAATGTTAGCCTGCATGCAGTTTTAACCAATAGAAAGAGGCAACAGTATAATACTAGCATATGTTATTTGACGTCACGATCATCAGCAAATGAAATGCTTTTCACCGAAACACACAAATAGACGCAGCCGTTGACAAAGCCGAAAACCACGTCGTGCAATTATCATGGCTTCTGCCAACAGTTCTTTAATTTTGGTTCTTCTATTACTCACTTTCATGGATGCCAGTGCAATAATGTACAGCATGAATGATCAACTTTCCTTTCAAAAAGGTAAATTTAATCTCTCCTGGGCTTTTAAGCCACCGAAGACAAAATTTACTTTAAGGTTGAGGCGGAAACGACAGGGTATGTGGCAATTGGGTTTTCCGACAAGAACCAAAATATGGAAGAACTGGATTGTGTGGTAACAGGGTTTGCGAGTGGAGCACAATATATCATGGTAAAAGAAGTAAATTTTTTACATAAGTTTGTTTCAAACACGATTTCGCAGCTAATTTGGATTTGTTTAAGGTTACACAATAGTTTGAGCGGTGTTTTCGGTTAATTTTTCATATCTCTGTTATTTGGAAATGCAACCCTATAATAATAACAACAACAACAATATAAACAATAATGATTTAATTGTTCTCGTTAGATAAGAGTTTTTTTGTACAGACTTACAGAATAACTATTTCGTAATTGAGGAACACAGTTACTTACAAATAGCATAGGCTAGTCGAGTCAAGTAGCTGTGGTCAAGCAGAAGTTACATTTATTACTTGTTTCTTAATATCAGAACGACGTGTAGTAAATAGAGGAGAGTTATGGCTTATCACGATGACAAAAGTAGAAACAACTTGACGTTGACTGACAAGAAAAAGAAAGGAAAAGAAAAGAAAAAAAAAGAATAACAACAACAACAACAACACATAACAACTGTAACATTAAACTAACAGGTAAAGGGCATATTGGCAGTAAAGTGCATCATTTATCTGAGTATGAATTAAGGATAGATTTTTTCAATAATTTCTTAAATTTTGTTCTTTTTTCTATCTTGAAGTTTTCTTGGATTGAAGTCCAAAATTTAAAGCCCGTGAAACGGATGCTAAATTTGCCATAGTTTGTTCTTATTTTCGGGGTGTAATAAGCGTTTTTGGAAGCTAACCTGGTACTGTATCGATGAACTGCTAACTGGGTTGAAAAAGTCAAGAAAAACAGGCGGTAAGATATTTCCATGAAAATCACGCACGAATATAGCATTGTGGAGGAATATTACATCAGTAAATTTTAGTATTTCTAGTTCAAAAAAGAGAGAACTAGAATGTGCATTGAAAAGTTTATCTTATAAATTTAAATAACTAAAGAGAATGAAAGCCTTGTATTCGGACCTTGATATTCTATTTCCGGAGTTCCAAGTCACACCTGCCGCGTTTAATGGCACCAATTATTACATATTCATATTTGGCACTTTTTGTCGTCCAAAACCGTGCCAGCGCTTTTAGAAAGGCCGCTTTGTTTGTATTTTACAGCCAAAACCCCGAAATCGCACTTTCTTCTTAATGGAAAACGGCGGTGTTTTATCGTGATAACCTATTAAAAAGTTTTTAAAATTTAAAAAAACGCTGCCACGGTTTTGAACTTCAGTTATTTAACTGTAAATTTGCGAAGTTTCAAATTGCTGGATGAAAAACTGCCCGAGTTGGAACTTTAAGTATCTCGTGGTTTTGACATAAAAATCGTTTCGAGAAAAAAGCATTTAAAAGTTTTGGCTTCCACTCAAGCCCATCGCGTGATGTGTTTGTTTTTATCCACTCCCAAAACCATTCAGCCAATCAAAATCACTTCTAGTGGCACATTTTCCCTCAAAGTGCGAAAAAATTTAATAGCGGTGACGTGGTCGAGTTAATTAGCGCAAGGCAAAACACAGCAGCACAATAATTATACTTGGAATGGATAAGCTTTTTCAAAGACATCGATAGTAAAAGAAGAAAAAGAATAAAAGGACTTCAAAAGGCCGTTCACAAAAGACTGGAAGGCAAATTATTAATATATAACCCCAGGGTTGTTGCTTCGGCAAATTCCCTATCATATTCACAGCCAACCGACCAAATTTTTCGCTGGAAAAACGAAGTGAAGACGTGCTTCAGTGAACGTGACAGTGCGGGTTTTCGTTTAATATACACGAGCAAGTTAAGTTGCCTTCTTCTGCTTGCACTAACTACAGTTGACTTCTTTTGCATCGCTGAACTGTTCATTTTGATTAAACTACTGAGAGCATTTGTCGCTTTCTGCTATAGCATTCTTGGCTTCAATTAACGGCAAGAACTTTTGTTTTGCTGCTCCTTTTCTTCGACCTCGGCCGCCTTTTTTTACGAAACCCGTTTTTTTTTTTCTTGACTTTTTGGGCCATTCCGCGAAAGGCAAGGCAGCCACACAGTTATAAAATCAAGGAAAAGCAACTACACTACAAAAATCTACTGTAACAAACTAACACACACAATAAACGTGCAATTTAATCCCGTCAGTAATCGCGCGAAGTAGAAGGCGTGATAAGCGGTTTTACTTCCGGTGATATTTTTCTTCTTCGAAATATCGTTTCGTAAAAGAGATATCACAATTTTTTTTTTCGCCACGTTAAAGCTTTACCTCTTATCTACCCGTATGGCTAATAATCTCATTTTGGCAATTTCTTTCGGTTTCAAACTGTACGGTAACCTTAAATCAACGAATTGTATAAGCGTACAGTATCTCTACGAAACAGTGGTAGGGAGAGTTATGCTACGAAAAACATGTTCATTCTAAATATTTTGGGCTGTTTCATTAAGTTGGTTGTTTTACTTGGAGAAATTGCCTTACTAATTTTAGAATTGAAGCCACTGAAATTACCGGTCTTTTTCGTGCTAGCTTAATGGACGAGACTCCGCACAAGATATTATTTATACCGAAATTGAGTTCTTGGCCTTGAATATTGGTTAAAACTTTTGAATGAGTAAAACACTAGAGTACGTAATTATCATAATTCGGGCATACAGTTGTATAATGAACGTTACAATAATAGCGCGAGATGCCGATCAATTATTTAGGATTGCATGTTTGTATGTAGATCGGCCGTCAAATAAGCCCCGTTTACACGAGTAATTTTTTCTTGCCAAATTTTAATAAATTAACAATTTCTATTGCTCGTGTAAATGATCAACAAATTACAATTCTTCATTGACAAGGTTTCCTTGTTCGTGTAGATGACGAGCAAGATTTCCTTGACAAGTTTTCATTTGAAGCTGGGCATCTTAACCTTGTCATATTATTTTGTTGTCCGCCGTACACGACCAAATATCGGACTTGACAGTTTTTCCTTGCACGAGCAATTTCTCTTTGTCAAGGCAAAGTTATCCAGGAAAAATTGCTCGTTCAAACGGGGCTTAAATGGATTGACTTCTCGTTGTGATGTTTATTACCAGAAGCAATTGGAATTAACATGAATCTAAGAAAGAAAACATAAAAATAATATTTTTCTTTTACGTACGACGAGTCTTTTTGAGTAGGACAGCAAACAATTACACTCGAGAAGAGGACGATTGTGTAATTCCACATTCTGAAACACTTCCGTTAGACATAGACAGAAGGTCTATAATTCTGCCTTATGGGTTTCGAAACCCACCATCATAACTCAAAGTGATTGCGTTTAGTGACAGCTTGTCACAGTCAAACTAAATTCCAAGAAAGCAATCCTGTTTTAATATTAATAACAATTGGGCCTCAATGGTGAAGATGTTGGAACCCTTAAACATCACTCCCTATTTTTTTTTACCAGAGTTGCCTGTTCTTAGCTTTTTTTATTCTTGTAGCAGTAAACAGAAACTTTTGTTACTCGATGTCTCTTTGATATGCACAAATCGTTTACACTCGACGCCTTTCATGTTTTACTCTGTAAAGGATCTCAAAGCAAATGGTGAAAGAAAATCAGATGAGGACCAAAAGCAAGACTACGTCGCTGAGCTCGAGACAGCTTCAGAATCTGGTGGTAAAACTACAGTCGAGTTCAGCCGCAAAAGAGACACCGGGGATGCACAGGACATTCAGTTCACGGTACGTGTGCGAGTTTAAGCGAGCAAAGAGGAAGAGAAACCTGCACTTCTATAGGGCAAACAGTCAAACATTTTATCTCTTTATTCTTTATTACTTTTTTAAAAATAATCTTATGATAAACTTTTAAAGGTTAACCTTACCTTAGAGAAGAAAATACTGCTTAAAACCCAGGGTTAAAGTTAACCAGTCTGTCCTGATGAAGGCTTTTTTAATAAAGCCGAAAATTTGGCAAAGAAACATTTGTGTTTTAGCCAGTTTAATTGTTTATATATATATATATATTTCGAATTTCAACAGGTCGGTAAAGGCGTGTATGTGGCATTTGCATATCATACGAGCGAGGATGCAACAAACAGCACTTCATTCAATTACCACAATCAAAAAGGATATAGTAAAACAAAAGTGGTATTTGCTCAAGCGGTCGCTACAACCACTCCGAAAACAACCACCAAGTCTTTAATTTCAAACACCACGCAATTTCCAATAACGGATGGTAAACCCATAACGACAAAGACAACAAACGTTATTGATCCCAACATGACGCTGGCTGACGGCAACTTAACAAGCATCACATTAACAGTAACGACACCGACAACTGTGGCTACTACAGCCAACACAACAGCAAATTCCAAGGGCACACAACTTGTTGGTTGTTTTTCGGTTCTTACTTTTCTGTCACTAGCTATATCTTTCTTACTTCTGTGTTAGTTATGAGAAATCTAGCTAGTTGTCGATCCTTTCCATATGGGTAGAAAAGGAGGCAGCTTTAATGAACAGTCACGTATGTTTGCGTAGAGCCCAACAGTTTTTCTTGTCAAAAAAACTTGTGCGTTAATTCATTTTTAAAGAATAATTGTCAACTGTCTGTTTCAGAGAAACTGAGATTTCAAAGCACTTATACGTGTAAAATAGTTTATCTATTAAGTTGAATAAAAGCTACACGAGAAACTAACGAGTGGTCACTGCTTACTGTTCGAAAGTGTTTGTTAGAAGCGGGGGATAGGAAGTGTTTGAAAGAGATTGTGTTTTTAGAGTTCTAAAGCGTCTCTGGTCTGTTTGAATAATTTTCTCTATTCATCTTTAGAAGAATTTGTACTGGTAATCAAACGGTTTGGACGGGCCCGGTTTTAGTGGACTGCAGACTGACAGTTACGGAACATGGAACTGGTGGAACATGCATCAATTAATATTTTTGGTATTTCTTACGAACAAAAGTTTTTCGAAGAGCAAAAAACGAATTTTTTTAATTGTTTTTGAAGGTTTAGAAATCTTTTATTTGGAAGCTGAAACGTTCAACGATGTGATAAAAAAAACTGCGTTTCAAAACCTTTCTTTGTTGCTAAGTAATCGAGTAATTAATTAGTTAGACCAAATTCGTTGGCAATAATGAAGTTCTTGATACAAATTTCTCGTAAAATTTATTTTATTGCAATTGAACGAGTGGTTGCAATGATACAACCAGTTTTGAATGGAAAAAAATTTATACATTTCGTTGTGAACGACGTATGATGACCAAACCTGTACACAAGTGTATTGTCCTGTCTAATTGTTTAATTGTTTACAAAGCACAACGTCACAAGTTGCTAAATTGTAATAGTGAAATTGATAAAAATCCGGTTTTAATTAAGTGTAGTTATCTGTTTTTGAGCTGATTTTTGGTTGGTAAAAACTGCTTCGTGAGGCCAAGTGCGGCAGGCTTTTCCGACAACCTCTGCAAAAAGTTCCTTTACTCCGGGGGTAATGCACACGTTTCCCCAAATCCAACCGCTTGTCGTCATTCGTCTCCAGGCCTCCGTATTGGTTCCCTGGGGACCTGGGGACGAATGACGACAAAAATCCTTTACGTTTGCAAAAAGAGTTACACATGATACCAACAGGCCAAATTCCCTCTAGTGTTTTGATAGGGATATTCGTCGTACTTTTATAAGTTACAATCGGCAGTTTGGCATTTTGGGAGGTTTCCTGAAAAAAATCAATGTTATTTTTTTGGGTGCATAAAATAAAACAGACAAATCACGTAAGCTATGAGGTATAACTTAGGGCCGAAATATTTTACGCCTTGGTATCTTTTATTGGGCATTTTTTCACAATTCACGACGAGGTATCCAATCTTTTTTTACCCAAAAGTAAGGGGGCGTTCTACATCTCCTTATGATGTTTTCATTGCCATTGGTGTCGTTATTCAGCTGATACGTGTATAGTTGAAAAACAAACCTTGTCAATCCCAGAATCCTTCGAGACATTAAGCAAGAAACCTCAAATCGCAAATCAATAATTAAGTGACTTAAGGCCCGTTTAAACGGATGCAACATGTTGGGACAACATCACGCAACAATGTTGGGCACATGTTGTCTCCGTTTGAACACCATGTTCGAACATGTTGAGCATGTTGGACGATATTGGATGAAGTTTGATTTCTGTCAAACTTTTCATCCAACATCGGCCAACATTTTTCCTCGAGCATGCGCACTTGTGTACGTTTGCCGGTACCCAGTCTGACCGCATACATCATTGTGAACGTTCGTGTAAACTGACCACTTTTGAACCGCCATTTTGTTGGAAATCCGAATCATGGTCGAGTATTTGCAAGGAAATACATTTTTTCCATTGTAGGATATTGTTTTATCAGACGATGTGGTAGAGTGTTTCGTAAGTAGTCATCATGGCTAGGATTACTGTGCTCGAACTGCATGTAACTTTATCCAAGATGAAAGATTGTTTAGTGTTGTTTTTCGCTAGCAGTTTAACATTGCGTAACTTGTACAATTTGTAGCTAAAAGAAGACATTAAAGTAAGATGAATTTCCAATTGTTTGGTTGTTTATTTATCCGTTGTTTGGAAATGTTATTATTCTAACCATACTGAGCCTAAATCTTAATTAAGCAAGAATTTTTAATTTCTGCTGACTGATTATGACAGCTTTTGACAGGAAAAACACTGGTAACGATCCAACATGTTAGATGATGTTGGCTCCGTTTGAACACTTGTGCTCCCAACACTTCCCAACATGTTGTGTCCAACAATGTTGGGCGTTGTTGCATCCGTTTAAACGGGCCTTTAGAGTTTTCAGCAAGAGTACTAGTAAATTTTAGGGACCATTCGACTTTTCACCGAAACTCCAAACAGGGTTATTTTTTATCCTAAGAAACAGGGTTAACTTATACAATGGTTCGCTTACACACCGATGACGTGTATCGGCGCAACAGATGGGTAGATTTTCCAACACTGCAAACTATCGAGAAACCGCGCTGGAGAACTAAAGTATAGGAATTGTTTCAAACTCATGCATCGTGCTATCTACGCAAAAGAAAAACGGCCTTTGGTCAATTTGTTTGTCTAGACAAAAAATCGTCTTAGAAGACGAAAAAATGAAGGCGTACAAATTCAGACGACTTGTTCGTCCAGAATCATGTTTTCCTCGTTTCCACACTCAGACGACTCGTCTGTCCCTAACATGAAACTTTTCTTCAGACAGCAACCTGTAAGGGCCAGGTCTTTAGCTAGTTAGCCAGATATTAATTTTCATTAAATAACCTCCGCAAGAATTTTTCCTATTTTGACTTTAAGCAATGGCGTTACGTCTCCCCATTATGAAGTTAGAGGTTGACACGGCCTTCTATGTAGAGACTGGCGATCGCGATGACGGCAGAAATTAGGCTTCCTTTTGTTTTCATAACAAGAGCCCTTGTACACAAGTATGCATAGAATCTTGGTAGGTCCGCAATCTGCGACAGAGTTAAACTTGTTCTGGCAGCTCATTGTCAGCTTGAAATTGTGTTAGAGCGCGCGGCTTTCGCGGCATTCTTAGGAAAGCACGGTTTCTTGCCTATGGTTGTGAATTACTACACACATTGTTTGTAAGAACCAATTCTCAGCATCAACCACACTCGAAATGGACAAAATTTGAGAAGAATTTGAGAACAAGCTCAATTTTAGGATTGATCGCTATAGACATTTTTCTGGTAGAAAACCTGCACTTTAACTTATAGCAGTAAAGTATATAGTCTAAAGCTAAATCCTTTCTCGAGCCTACTGGCTCATAGGGCCGGCACTTATCCCCGGTTGCTGTAGTGTTAGGCGGATGAGAGTCTTTGACTCCCCGCCCTGGACAGGACACTAATCCATCGCAGGTTAGTCCCCAGCAGGGAGCTAACCTGCGATCTACCACTAACACAATATTACACGGTTTTCTAACACTTTATCTCGGGTAAAGTGTCTTGCTCAAGAACACAACACAGTGGTCTGGTCGGGGTTCAAACTGACGCGACCTTTGGATTACGAGCCGAACACGCTAACCGCTCGGCCACTGCGCCGCCGACAAGTAAAGTATAAAGCGCATGCAAAAAGCATCACTATTTTTCTCCCTTAGTTAATATGAAATCGTTGTCATAAGCTGAACACGTAAAGCCTTATTTCTCAATATTACTGAGAAACTATTACCAACGTGCCCGAGGAACGAGAGAAAGGGGGAAAATTTTGACAATACAACTTTTGTTTCCGTTTATATTCAAAAACGTTCACGAACAAAGGAACAAGTTATAAACATCTTGACGCTGTAGCCGCCGTATTTTTTAAACTAAAGAGCTTTTGGAAAATATACTGGTTCTTATAAATATAAAGCCTACAACAGCATGCACATACATTTCCGTTTTTATAGTTTCTACTTAAACCATGTAATTTGTTTTTTACTTAAAGGCGGCCGAACTGTATATTTATATGTTATATCTAGTTAAGGAAGTATACTACAGATAAACATATTCTGTTGTCATTAGCTATGGCGCTATCTATCACCCGATAGATAGTGAGTAGGGAACCAATCAGATTGCAGCATTCGTGACTGATAGCGACTCGATTTATACTAATAAAATGTAATGAGTTGCAAAACTTTGTAGTTTAGACGCATTACAGTTTAACCAAACCCTTATCACCTTTCCAAGGTCTAACCCCTTCACTTTACAACATGTACAGTACTAGTCTACCCAAACCCCTATCACCCTTCCCAGGTCAACTACAACCTTTCTCAGATTTACTCCCTCAATATTGCTACAGTCTACCCCACCACCTATCACCCTACCCAGGTCTGCTCCCTACCCATTACTACAGTCTACCCAAACCCCTATCACCCTTCCCAGGCTTACAACTCTTACGCTAGCACATTTTCTTAGAACGACACAAACTTTTATTTGAGTTATTTGCAACAGTTAACATGAAACGGCAGCAAAATTTGTCAAGTCTCGATATTCACCTCATGGCAAAGAATAAAAAGAAAGCTTGGCAACTTAGCTTGACAAATTTGACTTTCACCTTAACTATTGAAACAACTAGTAGTTCATCAACCGTAAGATAGTTGCCTTTAAGAATCATCCTTTTTGTTACACCCACTTGTAGATGTTGCTGTTGATATTGTAGTTGTTACCATCCCAGTAGTTCATCACAGCAAGGTACATATCCCCCTTATACGAGAACGGGTACAGCTCGAAGGCCCCTGTGGACGGTATCTTTTGATAAATGGTGAACCTAGCACCAGTAGCTTTGAAGATGACTGATTCGTCCCTATCGTGATTGCCCACCGTCAGATATGTTTCGCCGTTAATAACCATGGATTGAAAAGCAACTCCTCCAAACGTTGTGATATCTTCGAAAAGGGTAAATGCTCTGCCATTCCATTTGTTGATAATTGATTTGGCCTTTGTTCTGCCATCATTCATGTAGTTGGTTCTTGCCAGGAACGTGTGACCGTTGGTTTTAAAAGAGTGAATCCTGTGAGCGTAGCTGCTTGGTAGAAACTGGATTGATATAAATTGTCCGTTTGACCACTTGAAAACTTCCGAAGGAGCTTTGACTCCACCAGATATATGGTTGTTCGCAAAAGCCAAATATGTCTGGTCATCGATGTGAAAAACTGTCACTCCATGGGCACCGCGAGTTGGAATAGCTTGTACTTGAACAAAAGCATTGTTTTGTAGCTTGTAAATGAATGAATTCGTGTTGTAATTATTACCGTTTCTAAAACTACCTACGGCCAGAAAGTTTTCTCTATAAATCGAAAAAAACTCTGTTTCTATAGGGTATGGAACAACTAAAGTCTGAAAAAAGACAAAATTAGCTCCATTCCACTTGTAAATTTTTACGTTTGCACCAAGTTGATTGGCAAAAGTAAGATAAAGAACACCGTTTATGGTTACATGGTCAATACTTGATGCTCCATCAGTTGGAATAGTTTGAAAACTGACGAATGTGTTGCCTTGAAGCTGGTATATGACCGAGTCTGTCTGTCCGGTTTTAGAGGACTTGGTTCCACAGTAACGATTGGCTACAACCAGGTAAAGGGTCCCGTTAATCTCAAACGAGTCAGCTGCGTTTGCTCCTTTAGTGGGGATATCTTGAATCTTTTCGAAGAAATGAAGTCCAAACGAGCCATCTATAAGAAGAGCAAAGTTATATTTTTACTAAGAATATTGAGTCAGATCGGAAAAGGGTTAAAACCGTTAAAACACAACAACTTTTCAACATTACGCTAATCACTCGTTGGATGAAGTGGAATATTGGAATACGAATACTCGCATATTTGTGGCCTCAGAATATTAATATTTGACTATTTTGATCCCGGAATATGAATATTAGGTCAGCCAGACCAGGGAATATGAATTTTTGGAAAATATTCCGAAATAAATATGAATATTCTGGTTTGAAATATTCCGCTTCATCCATCCACCGAAATCTCCTCAAAACATTTTTAGCGCACTTTGCATGTGTTAACAAGATAATAATTCATTGCTGTAACATTAAACAGAATCCTAAGAATTTATGTGTTTCGGTTCAAAAGAAATGATTTCTTCTCAGTAAAAGAGTCCAAAGAAAATGGGCCGGACGTGCCTTTATATTTATGACTTGGTAGTTTTCATGATAAAATACATTTTATATACCTACCGCCACTTCCAACTGAAGGGGTGCGTCCCCACGTCTGCTGGCAATAGAGGAAGATTAGTAGGATTAGAATTGTGAAGACTATTAACTATGATCAAAAACTGCATAGGGCTAATAGATTGGCTAAGAGGTGGTTAGACGGGAAACAGCGGTTACGTTGTGGTAGTAGTAGTAGTAGTAAATGTAGTAGTAGTAGTAGTAGTAGTAGTAGTAGTAGTAGTAGTAGTAGTAGTAGTAGTAGTAGTAGTAGTAGTAGTAG
>JAOBRD020442642.1:0-18407 GCA_027575215.2 Hydrozoanthus sils | reverse complement strand
TCGGAGTAAGCACAGGGGGTGAAAGTGCAACGGGTAAAGATAAAAATAAAGGAAGAGAATTAACGTCGCCATGACGTTTCTCGTGGAGAAATCGATATGTGACGCTCCCCTAACTGAAACACGTAATCCCTCTGTTTTGAAATATCAGGAAATAAGTTCAATACATAAACTGAATGAGGCAGCAACCAACAAGAAGTTAATAAGAACAGCCAAGCCTCACCGAAAAATGTTTTAACTTTTAACTAGCATTAATTTTATAGACATACACAATAATATCTTTTAACTTTTTAAAGACCTCGTATTTCAAGTACTCTATTCATGTCAGTGCTCGTCGCGTGTGCGATTTATGTGTGAGATAATTTTGGTTCTAATGACGCAGCTCTGTTCCAAATGAACAGGCAACAACAACGTGTGCGTACCACGTACACTAACATCAAAAAATTTCGGACAAAAATATTTCGTACAATTTATTTTCGGACAAATTAATTTCGGACACTTTTTTGCGAATTTCGGACAAATTTCGGACAAAAATTTCGGACTTTTTTTGCAGCAAACATAACTTTATTTCAAAACTGTCTCGGCGGCAATTACAAACGTTTTCAAGTATGATATCGTTTGTCTCAATACAAAATACACATTCAGACAAAATAATCAGTTCATTTACGGTACGGGTTCGTTTAGTTCATTTTCAGGAAGTGGGTTTCACTGGTAATAGTAAAGGCAAGCTCATCGCCGATGTTGTGGGCCACGTACCTCAAGAAATTTTTCGTTTGCCTTTACTTTTTTCTTACACACGGAGGAAGTGTTGAGGCTACTGTGGAATCTGAAAAGTATCAGAGTTCACCAACAGCAAAGGGTGGACTCAAGATCTTCCTAAGGGCAAAATCTGAGATTGAGGATTTGAAACGGCAAATTCTAGTTGCCGATTAAAAGAACTAATTGAACAGAATTACGATGCTATTGTCTATTGAAGGGGCCCCTCTGCACGTTGAGAGAACAATAAGGGGTATAATGACGCTGAAAGTGATGAGACTGTCATCATTAGTGATGACGAAAATTGAATAATTTAAAACGGATTTATTAGTCGTTTGGGCCAATTCCGAAATAGGAATGCATAAAATAAAAACTTTGTCGGATTCGTGGGGCTGCTTTCCCTGCGACGCAACAAGTAAAACATGTCTTAGTAATTAAACTCTTTTGAATTTTAAATTTGAAACAAATATTTCATTTCCCCTTTATACAATCTGGAAGGAAATTCAAAACTCATTCTTAATCCGGAATAGTTGGAATAGGCCAAAACGAACAGGCCCTTAAACGATTTTCGTGTAAAATCAAACTGTAGGAAAATATAAACAAATTGTCTGTTACTGTCCTTAAAATAAAAACCGATGGTCTATATCCTATCGAAAAAATTTTCGGATGCTAAAAATTTTCGGACGCTAAAAATTTTTGGACGGATTAATATTCGGACAATCTTTTTGTATGGGTCCTCACGCTGAGCACCTCAAATAGTTCAATTGTTTCCGTAAACCGCGACGAAAACGGAGTTTAACCCAATGTAAATATCACATTTTATAGAACACAACACGCGCCATTCATGTGCTTCGTATAACTTTTCGACGCCTTAAATTGCTTAACAGATTGCATGTTTCTATTTCGGGTTTGTGACAAAACGCTATGACCGTGAGCCGAGCGTCACATCCAAACACAAAGCACACTCCATATTTTACAGGAACAGTATTGTTATGAATATCTGTATTTTTATCTCAAGGTGAACCGTTTCCGACTATGTTCTTAAAAGCTTTGAAAACTACGAAATAGTTTCAATACTTTTTAAATATTCGAAATCACTGGACCATTTAACTCATCATGTTTGTATATAATTTTCGAAGTATTTCTTCTCGGTTTCTTTGTTAGAATTAAAAAGCAGAAGGCCGACAAATACCTCAGTAAACTATCGTTTAAAAATAGTTATTTGTTTGTTTGTCGCACTCAATGATCGGTGTTTACATTTTTTATGCTGTCCTGTTTGAATTATTTATATTGTCGAGTAATTGTTTTCCGGCCATGGCGTGTGACGACAACGATTGACAGATAGACAAGCGCCTCTTTACGAAATACGCGAGCTCGTTAAGAGTACTTGATGGCGAATACTGTTAAAATCTTGCAAATATAGTCCGTCTCGATGGTTGGAAAAATATCAGACAAATCTCATCTACCATGGGGAACACACAGAAAAATTCAAGGCCACCGAAAGGTAGGAAAAACGAATGTTTTCTCGGTTGAAATAATTTTCACATGATACGGCATCGGTTGGAATCGTGGTTGCCACAAAGCGTTGTCGGGGCTCCATAACAATGGTTAAACGAATTTAATGACACAAACCAGCTGATTTTTTGTTTTATTCAGAAAAATGCCCTCGAAATGAAAATATAGGTTTAATAAAAGTTTAAACGTGCTTTCCAATTTTCAATTTAAGTTGTTATTTTGGCTACTTCCGTTTTGTTAAACTTGGCGACTTCGATTCGTTCAATCGACGTGCATGGTCTGCAAACATCGGCTTTGTATTGTTAGCAAAATGAAGGCAAGCTAAGACATCACAATCCGCTGAAATTGTGATAGGATTGTGGTTTAAATCTTCAAAATACACTATGTTGAAAATCTGTGCCTTTCTTTAGCTCATAAACCCAAATAATAAAGTATTTACACAGGGACTTCAAGTTCTGTTGTGCTTCTCTGTGCGTCACACGTTGTTTGATCAGGCGAATAAAAATGGCCTCCGGAGACGAATGGAATTTATGAAGTTTGTAATTACAAATTGGGGTGGTCGAGTCAATCTGCGACATTTCTTTCAGCAAAGAAAATAATTTTCTTGGAGAGCAGACTTTTGTTTTACTTTTTTATTCTTAGTTCATTTCGCAGATGAGTTCGAAGCAGATTTTCTTGATGTCAGGAAGTGTTGATTTTATTTATATGCATGAGCTCGCTTTTCATAGCTGTGTACATATTCTGACAGATCTGTTCGATAAACAAAACTTTGTGTTTGGTATTAGGTCATCTCAGCAAAGTTTGGCTTCGCATAGACATTGATACGGAAAAGATAAACTGACGACATCGCGCGTAATTACGTATTTACAGAACTAATATAAAAGAGAGGTGGTTGAGCGTTGATTGCCGCTCCGAGTCCAAGCTTTTGAGTTTCTCTGTGCATAATGGAAATAAACTTGCTTCAGCTAGCTCGGCCCGATTTTTGTTTGTGTATCCCGAGCTCACATTATTCGAAGTAAGAGATTCATCGACGTTGTACGTGTACTTTTGGCGAAGAGAATAATATAATTGTTACTTGAATTTGAAATCGGTGCACCTTCGGCTTCGTGTCGAAATGAAACTTTTAATGATTTATTTCCACTCGCTCTGATGTTTTAAATAGCACCAACATGATGTAGCAAACGTGTTTTCGTTTTTAAAAGCACTGAATAGCGTTGTCACATCGATAAAAACGAGGAGAAAAACTAAACTCAACAACGTTAAATACCCGACGGCCTGAGAAGAGCTCAAGGCCTAGGTGCCAACAAAGTGCAAAAAATCTCGATTCGTGCAGTTTCAGGCAGCGCCATGAAACGCAAGATGTTGTTTAAAGACTAATGCTATAAAGAATTTGTATATTTATTACACAACTCAGCTCTTGTTTGATTTGCAGTATACCTCAAGCACTGTACCATTTTCAAGGTGCTCGATATCAAGTGAAAATCACCTAAAACGGTCACTCGAATTTTTTGAGTAACTGATTTCAAATAATCATTAAAGGAATTTTTCGAAGAACTTCAAGTATTGGGTAACCAAACTGGTTCGTCGGTCAAAACTTAGGAAATACAAACACAACTTTTAAAAGGCTGATATTTGAGCACGTTTCAAAATAATGATTGTATAATCGATTAGTATAATGTTAATTGTTACGTTTCAGCGCATTAAGCACTTTAATAGTATTTTGCTTATCAGAATGGTCAAATCACTAAAAACTCATAAATGTTTTTACAAACTCAACCAGGATTCAGTATCATTGTTGAGAATGTGTGTTCATGTAATTTTATAAGTTCTATACAGTTACTTACACTTTGCACTAAAATAGATTTGAAACAGGTTTGTTATTTGGGAAATAGGTCACTATGAAGCAGGACTAAAGTTCTGCATAAGATATCAAAAATTGTGTCATGCTTGGTGAGGTAGTAATTGATTAATTATGAAAGAGTCAATGAACTTTAGAAGCATGTTAACTCTCAAGTACCTATGGCTATTTAAAGCAAAACAAAATGGTATAATTATAACATTTATAATCTCCAGTGATCATAAATCAATTTTACAATACTTCTTGTTCTTACTGCTGACAGTTAGGGTTTCAGATATATTTTGGCACATATCTTAATGAATACTTAGATCATATAATAAGATAAAATGTGAACAAAGCATTATGAAACCACTAACCTCACATTAACATCTTTGAGCAAAGTGCTTGACCTTAATAAGTGGGCCCTAATGTAGTTTATCTTTGGTTTGATCATTTACAGTTTTTTCTCACACCCTTACAAAGAATATCCTGAATTTGGAAAGGATTGAGTCTTAACATTTGACAATGTACCAGAACCATAAACCAAATTGTTTTTAAGCTTTGTACAAACAAGTGGAATATCAGTTTATAGTGACTCCAATTAACATAATTTTATAGTTTTCCAGTTCAGGACCTCAAATAAAGAATAATATTGTTTGGCGGGTTATATTGTTTTTAAATGAATGTGTTAGTTTCCCTTTGGAAAGAAAATACTTGGAGTAGAGATAGAGGGTTTACCTTATTTAATTTTTGTTGCTCACCATGTTGTAGTTAGACTTTACATTATATTATTCTTACCTTTGTTGTAAAACCATTTGAACGTACCTTGAGGCTTGTGCTGATGTTGGGCTAAAGTATGTTGAAAATATTTAATACAAAACCATACAAAGGCCAAAAGTTTGATAAGATTTAAGGTTCATTTTAGGGTTATTGCAATACTTGTCTGTTTTTAAGTTTATTTTAATTTACTGCAAATACCACATTTGCTCATAGATATGTTGATACCATGTTTAAGTCCAGTCCGATTTTTGGATCCAAAATTGTTAATTTTGTTAAAATTGGCATTTTAGTTTTTGCCTGTATATAAGTCAAGGTGAGTTTCATGTCTGAAAACTTGAACTTATTATTAAGCAAACTTGTGTCAAAACAAGATGTAGCAAATTATTTAAAGATTTTTAACTATAATTTTACATCAACAGAACAAAATGAAGTGAACAGAACTTGGATTTACCCACTGGATGAAGTTGGCGATTCCCCTACTCTGCCTGACTTGAGCAAAAATATGACATCAAGACAGGCGAGAAACCATAATGGTGGTAGTCTAGAGACCCACCAGAGCTCTCCTAATTCATACCTGAAAGGTATGAGTCATAGACAACAATCCCAGGTTTTGAGTAGTCATGCGAAAGGGTATCAACTCAGGAGTTCAACATCCAACACAAGGGTTCAAGATCATAACAAGGGGACATCTCCAAATTCTAGATTGGGTCCCTCACATGCTATAAATGGAAATCATTTGCACTTGCCTCTGAAAGAATATGACCTACCCTCATTTCTAAGGGGAAATGGCCAAGTTCGACGGTCCTCCCCGGGTGGGAGTCCTGTTATTCAGCGTCATTTAAGTGACATTGATGTGGAGGTTAGTCCACAGCATTCGAATTCTCCACGTTCTGGACTGATGATACCTCCTGATCAACTCAAAATGCCTGATTTTTTACAGCAAAAGACTGTAGATTATGTTAAAGGCAGGCAAAAAATAAAAAGACCTGTTGAACAAACAAACAGATCTGAAAGAAATCTGGTCACAGAAACAGTTGAGCAACAGGTAAAGCCTAAAAAGATTATTGCAGATCAGAAACCTTACAATTCAAAGGCTCAACAAAGTCAGAGAACTGTTGCCCCAGTTAAATCAAGGCAGGAGGGGCACACTGGAAGAATTATTTTTGAAGTAAAAGGCAATGAGCAGTATCAGGGAAGAAAGGGCCATGGTTCTAAGGACAATCTTCATAAGCATGAACAAGAGCTTTTCTGGGGAAAAACTGGTAACTCCAAAGTTGCTGGTGATAAATTTAGTGAACAGCATGCTGGACTCTCTACATGGACTAAGTCACAAGTGTCAGCAGTTGCTGATGACTTGAATGCACAACTTAAATTAAACCAAACTTCATTGGTAGTTCCAACATCAAAAACTAATGGACATTTAGCTACATATCCAAGTGGCGAATTGGAAGTGACATCTGTTGATCATAGTATAAGATCAGCTGAATTTGATGATGCAAGTTTACAGAGAAAGTATAAAAGGAGAGATAAATTGAGTAGTAGACAGCCAAAACAATACCCACAGGAACCTCAAGTCATTGTAAAAATATCAAATGGTGTACAGAATGAATTACTTCCTATTCCATCAACAAACAACCATCTGCCACTTACAGATACAGAGAGTTTGCAGAGTAACTCATCACACTCATTTTCTCACTCCTTTTCTCATTCATCACCAAGAACCAATCAGTTGATACAGGAACAGTTTAGTGGGAGGGTTTTGGCATCAGACAAGCTTAGTCCAAGAGCAACCAAGTTAATGCCTGACAGCAAAGAGTTTTCTCAGAGATCAGATGAAACAAACTCAATACCATCTGACACATATAATGTGATGCATGATAAGAGTCATGGTTATGTTGACAGCTCAGTCAACAAAGATTTTTCAAATAAAGTTAAGCGGAAAGACTCCTTACAAGCTCAGCTTAGGAAAAAGATTCAAACATTTGAGAAATTGAGAACTTCTGAGGGAGGGAGTAGAGAGCGACTTGATAGTGATTCTACAATTATTAGTGAAACAAGTGTTTTTAGTGACAGTTTGCCAAGAAGTTTCCTACAAAAAGCTGACACAAAAATTCAGTCAATAAATAGCTTGCCAGATGATTTGTTGATGAGAGTTTTTAACTTTTTGCAAACTCCTGAACTATGTAAAAGCTCAGGAGTCTGCCGTAGATGGCAGTATCTTTGTTGGGACCCAGAATTATGGACACAAATTACTATACTCAATTACCAAGATAGTAACATTAACAGAGTTTTGAAGAACTTGCTGTCGAAACTTGCCATGAGAACTCAAGGCTACTGCTTAACTGTACAATCAGTAAAACTGAATGGCTGTGAACTGTTATCTGACAAAGCTTTGGCATTTATTGGTCGGTTTTGTATTGACATTGAAGAGCTTGAAGTTGTAGGATGCTGTTGTATCACAAGCAAAGGTCTTCAGGAAGTCTTAACAAGCTGCCAAACCCTGAGATCTATTGACCTCACAGGATGTAGTTGTGTCAACAGTATTTTTGGGCCCATGACAAATGGGTTTTCAGTAGGAGATCACAGCTCATTCCTTCAGTTGCGACTCTTGAATCTGAGTGATTGTGTGGCTTTTGATGATTTGGGTTTGCGGACTGTTGGGTTGTGTTGTGGACTTCTCGAAGACCTTTACCTTCGTCGTTGTAACCGGGTCACTGATGTTGGTATCAAACATGTGGCAAATCACTGTCTAATGCTCAAAGAACTCAGTGTTAGCGACTGTTACAAAGTCAGAGACTTTAGTTTGAAGGAAGTTTCAAAGCATATGTCAGGGCTTAAATATTTGAGTGTTGCTAAGTGCCCTGTAACAGATGCTGGAGTGAAATGCATTGGAAAGAGATGTGTCAAGTTGAAGTACCTTAATGTTCGTGGATGTGAAGGAGTCAGTGATGTGGGCATTGTTCATGTTGTCCAGAACTGTCTGAAGCTAAGATCTCTCGACATTGGAAAGTGTAGCATAACAGACAGTGCTTTGCAAACCATTGCTATTCACTGCCCACAGCTGCGGAAGTTGAGCTTAAAGGGCTGTACTGGTATCTCAGATGCTGGCATCAAGAGTATAGCAGCACAGTGCTGCAGTCTTCAATACCTAAATGTACAAGAATGCAATTTAGATTATGAAACCTTTGCATACATAAGGGAACACTGTAGAAACTGTATAATAGAGCATACATGCCCAGCATTTTTCTGATGTTGCAGATTAATCTGTGGTTGCTACAGTAGTTGTAAGTATTAACCGGCAACAGTATTAGCCCAACTAGGACATGATTTACTGTGTTTGCAGTTTTTTATACCTCTCAATGAAACACATTTAACTTATTTTTGTACAGTACAAGTATAATGAACTAAAGAATAGGCTTTGTACACTGAAAAAGAAGTAATGACCACGTTTTGTTTGCTTTGGTTTAATTTTGATAAATGGTTCACTTTAAGTTTGTGTTAACTTAAGAAAAACAATGTAACTGATACTGTAAGGAGCTTTTTGACAAGGAAATAATTTGATCAAAAACTAACACAAAGCAAAACCCTTACTAAACTAAGGTCTCATACAATTGTTGTGTTTCTGGCAGGAAAAAAGAAGTTTGAGTTAGAGCAGTGAGGCTTATGGGTGCTAAACTGGCTTTTAGAGTTTTCTCCTAAAAATATCTATACCTGCCCTTTTCTGACCTCTACTAATCTGAATAGACCCAGTCAGTTATCCTGTCAAGTTCCCCTTTAAAAAATCATAATATGGCATGGCCAAAGGATGCCAAAATTCCTCTAAAGTTAGATTAATAATTATAGTTTTGCAATTATTACTGCAGCAGTAATAATGAGTTACTAACTACTGATAATTTAAGGTCTATTATTTAGTAAGTATTACTTTTGACCAAAGATAAGTTCACAACTTATCCAATCTCCTTTCAAATCATCTTTGTTGTATGTTTTACCTGATCCTTGACTTTTCTGCAAGTAACTTCAGTGGCTTTTTACTACTTAAGTCTTATTCAAAACCATAAGACATGTTTGTTACAAGAATTGTAATGAATACATTTTGGACTTATGTTTTATATTTGAAATAACTCAGTCTTACCTCAGTTTAAGTTAGAAACTTAACTTTTTTATATTGGAAAAATGCAACAGAAAAATTTATAATCAGTTATCAAAAAAGGGATGTCATTTAAATACTGAGTGGAGAATGAATTGCATCTTTTATAAATTTATTATGAATAATTTATGTTAGGGTACAGGTATTTATAAAAACATCAAAACCATGCAAGAAAGCTTTTAGCACTTGACCTTTTGTATTTGAAAAGTACATACATGTATATATTGCACTTTTTGAGTCATTAAGCAGAGTTGATATTATATTTGCCATTAAAAAGTTGAAATTGACGAGTTTGACTTCTATTAATTCATTCAGTTGGTACAACTTTTTGTGTTCCCAATAATATAAATTGTAAAGTAGGTCTGCTGTTAGGATTTAAAGTTTTGATATGCACAATCACAGTGGCTATAAAAATTTTGGTACAGGGGAATTAATTTGGTTGTGGATTTACTGTATTTGACTGAATAAGTGCTAAAATCAAATCCACTTACCATATATTGTATTCCAGAACCTCTGTCAACTTTTCCATTCTGGCAGTCTGGTTTTCATTCAGAAAAGAAAACAAAACAAAGCAGAAAAACTCAAGCACAACCAGTAATTAAGCCATGACTAGCAGTGAGTAGCCTGGAAACGGTTTATTCCACAGGAAGCCCACAAAAAACGAATTCATAAAACGTGAATAGTTCTCCAACAAAAGGCCCTTTTCACCCTGGCCTTTACCAACACCCCTTAGAACCTTACTCCCTGGAAGAACTCCCTACACTTGGGTAAAATACGGCAGTCCAGTATCTTTTAGCGGTTTTTGAAGCAAATCCTGGAGAAAAACACAGAGCCTGTTCTTTTTTAGGGTTGAAAAAAGCGAAGCTACATCCGAACAAAGGCAGATACTTGCACTCATGTAGGCAAGCACTGTTACGTCTGTTACTCTTCTCAATTTTTTCTGGATGTTTTGTTTTCAATTACGAATGTAACAGTTAACGCGAAAAGAGTTTCTAGATGGCAATATATGGATTTTAGAGTTATAAACTGACAAAGTACGAGAGCGAGATAATTTAAGTCTTGGCTTTTTAATATAATTAGTAATGTCTTGGTCAAGTTCTAGGGCATGGTTTTGTAGACTACCGGAAATACAACATTTCATATGACTTCGATTTCTAAAGGGAAAGCAGCTTTGGTCTTAACGACTTCGTTTTGCCGCTGCTATCACATAAATGTTTTTTTTTAAAAACTTTTAAAAAAGCTGTTTTGAGCCCACGCTATATATGGCCAGCTGTTTTTTAGCACGCGCGGCCCTCTGGGATTTCCCGCGCAAAAACGAAGTTTTGATCTGATCAGCAGATCGTTTTCTTGATTGCAGATTTCTTACTGTACATTAGTTAAAAGGAAGTAGAATGCAGTTTCAGGAGCACAAAAAATACTTTGAATGACTTTCTTAACATTGTTTTAATTATTGGTTGTTTAATGTGTTTGTAAAAGTGAAAATGTCCACCGCACGTAGAAGCGCGTCCCTTCAATTGTTAAACAATGGTGGCTCCACGAGACGCAGTCCTCGAAGGTTACGAACTAAGACACCTTCTGTAAATGAACTCATGAAGAAAAGCAGTAAGTATCTTAAGTTTAAAATCAAGCAGATCCATTCTGTGGTCTTAGATTTTAGATTTGAGTTTATCTTACCATTCTCGGTGATCGACAGTTGTAATAGATTGATCGAATGGTTCCTCAGATAACACAGAAGTTTTGTTTTCAATTTTAATACAGTTTGCTATCTATTAACGTGATTTTGTTACATTAGCTTTTTTGCATGCAGCTTTAATATTCGATCGCTCGCGTTTATCCGAGCAACAGGTTTTTTTATCCACGCAACGTTTTTTACACGACAAAGCTGCATAATACCAGGGACGCACTAGGCGATTTTATACGCCGATCGCTGCGAATCGCCTGCGGACCGGGGCTTTTTTAATCGCTCGTATCTGACATGCTAGATATGCGCGATTTTACACGCAACTTACACGAGTTTTAATGAATTGCGATCGGCGTATAAAATCCCCTAGTGCGCTCCAGGCTTTATTGTTGATGGATGCTTAAGTACTAGTGTTTTCGAGAGTTTAATGATTTAACAACTTTTATCTTTGGGCGAAGGGAAAGGTAGAAGAATCACCAAGCAAGAATCAGGCTACAAATAAAAATTCTTTTGTCAAAGTTTTAGTGTTTTAAGTAGTTTGGGAAGGGACTGAAAAAGAACTCATCCAGCCACACTCTCTGTAGTGCCTTTTACAAGTTATAAACAAACTTGCAATTTTATTTTGATGCTGAGCTATACACATAACAACATTGACATGCTTGTTGTCACAGTGTAAAACCGTGTTTGTTACTACATGTTAGAAGTATTTCAAAAGTGAATTAAATTACTGTATACCGTAAATGCTCTAATATTAGCCCTTATGGTTTTATTGATTTTTTTTACCTTCCAGCTAGGGGAGAGGGTTATTAGAGAGGGGGGCCTCATTAAAGATTGCCAGTAGCCAAAGACAATGATTCACCTTGAAGGCTGGATAAAAAACACATTTAATAGCAACTGGTGACTCTGTGTTCCTCTGTGTTGTAACCAGCACAATTCTAAAACTGAAACAGATAGAAAACCATTGACATTTTGATACTAAATGCCTTCGCCTACACACTTTTTTTTATAAGAACCAGTAAATTCGGCCAAGGCTCATTGTTCTTAATTTTTTGGTGATTCGAGCCTCAAATTGTTCTTCAAGTGTTTTTATTTCCATATGTGGTTTAAATCGAATGAAAACTAAGCCTAAGGTATTGCATTGTAAGCCTATGTAAAGCATACAATTTGAGGCAATGAACTATGATTAAGAGAGAAAAACTGTAAATCATGCATTTGTTGAGTTAGATATTGAAACTAAGTGAAGAAAAAAAATTAGCTATGAAGCCCGAGCCTTACCTTGTTCTTAAGTTGTTCTTAAATTTTGGCCAATCTGAGCCTTGTTGTATTTATGTTGTTCTTATAAAAAAAGCGTGTAAATGATGGGATTTGCGGGGGGGGGAGGAGTTTATAATTTAAAATACGAAGCTCTAGACTGGGGCTTATTAGAGCATTTTCAGAATGTTATCTTAAACACAAATTTTTTTAGGTGGAGGCTATTGTGTAACAGTTTATACCATTTGAATTAACAGAAATCAGTCCAAAGGGGAAGCGAAAACTTGAATTTCAGAATCAGAGAGAAAAGGTGAAGCCCCTGAAGGGGAAGAGATTCTATTTGGATTTACACTGTTATCGCAAGACAGCAGGACTCTGTGCAGATATCAAGGAACTTGGAGGGGTAAGAATATTCAATTGGTTTAATCATATGCAGGGCTTGAAAATAACTCCTTTTTTCAAGCTGCCAGCTGGTTACTATGAAGTCTTAATAATAGTATATGTTTTATTATTTATTTTTGACTTAATTTCAACTCTATATGGGCCTTATTTGGGACTGTACTATTATTAATTTCTGGGTTTCGGAAGCCAAGCATTCTCCAAGCGCTGCAGGCTTTCAGACTATCATTATTATTCTTCTGGGACACAATGCTCAGTGTTTATATTTGTCAATCCTCATTTTTGGCAAGTAGCAACACCCAACTCCAAGAAAAATAGTTATTTCATATATTTTTTTTACTAATATTACGGTTTATTTTACAAACTTGTATCTTTCAACCCTGTACCACTGTTCTTCTCTATACTATTATTAGGGACCTCAGAGTACCAGAGGCAAAAACTTGGTTGCCTAAGCACAGGTTTTGGTAACCTTGTATGTTAGTTTGTACTCTGTACTACATCTTCCTCTGTAGCTTTTGCACATTCAAGAATAGTTGCATTTGTTTGCCCAAGAAAGCAGATAAGCTTCATTTGTTCGTTACACTTTATACTGGTCACTTTATTAGAATCAATATTTTGCTCTTAGTTAATCAGTCGCAAATGTTCCACACAATAGTTGCCAGCTAACTGCAAGAGAGTCAAGCAGCTCAGCAGTTGTCAGCTTTTCTTTAATTATCCATGTTATCTCTATCGTAACCATTGGGAGGGTTAAGCATTTCATACAAAGTCACATTGTTTTGTACTACACAAAAAAGTGTAAGTAACTTTTTATAAAGTTTTCTAGTCTCCCTAAATTATCTCAGTTCCAATTCATAACCATTGGGAGAATTTAGCATTTTGTACAAAGTCACATACCTTAATTTTGCACAGTTTGTACCCTTCAACTTTTGAAGACATTTCACTTGTTTTCCAAGGAGTTTGATTTACATTTTAAAAGTTAATTACAATATTTAATACTTTGAGATCAGACCCAAAGTCTTGAAGAGAATGAAATATACAGGAAACCTTCAGCAATGTTGTAAATTCAGTTGCTTCTCAAGATATCTCAAAACCCTAGTTGATAATGGCATATCCCAGGTTTTTCCTTCTCAGTCTCCACTGTTACAAGTATGATGATGGTTTAACTATTTTGCTTGCAGATTGTCGAAGAGTTCCTTAGTAAGGATGTTACATACGTCATAACTGATAGCAAGGACATTGATCAGAGATGTTCACCCAGAAGTCAATCTACTCCAAGTCCTGGCATGTTCAACCCAAGTCCTTTTCTGTCAAATAAAAGGTGGTTATGAATTTTGTTGACTGATATGATTTGATTGAAAAAAACAATTAAATTGAAGGCCATATTCAGGTCCATAGGAAAAGGGGAGGGTGCATTAGATATGCTTGCACCCCCCCTCTCCCCACAGGTAGAGAAGGTCCATCTTTTATTTGTTGACCAACTATTCGAAAAAGCAACATCCTCTATTTTTTCGTTAAGATTGGTTTTGCCTCCCAGTTTTACATTTCAGTCTCAGACAACCTCAGATTCACCCGAGACTTGTGCCTTTGTTGCTCATTTGGTCCGTCTCCTTGTTTGATTACACCCTTCTGCAATAAATCCCAGCTAAGTGCCTGATATTGCTTTATAGAAGAATCACTAATTTTAGTACTGTAATTGCTTGAAGTTGACCTTAAGGTGTTCTCTTGTCCCCTGTCAGTGCTGACTCTCCTCAGAATGGTGAATCACAGCAGTCAGTCAAGAAACATACAAGAGGCCAGGCATTTGTCAACCAATCACTGAGCCAGTCACTTACACATAAGTTTGGTTCTGGTAATGTCTTATCCAATGCAAGAACCTGGGGTGTCGCTATTGTGCGAATCGAAAAACTTCTCGATGGTTTGTCCAGATACATCAAACCTGGAAAAACTGCTTCTACAAAAAAATTATCTACCTCTAGCAAGATGTTATCAAACAAAGGACTAGTTGTGAAAGTTAGGAAGCTGCAACATCCATTTATCAAAGTAGAAGACCAAAGCCGCCAGTATAAACCACTCTTGCATGAGTTGAAAGAATGGCCAAAAATGTACTTTGATTCCCCACCTGGATGGTGTCCTTTTGATCCACTGCGAGCCAGAGAAGCAGAGAAAGAAAAAGCTGAGAAACTAAAAGCTGCCAAGAAGCAATTGAAGAAGGACAGTGCAAATCTAAGGTACAGTATTCAAACCTTGCAAGTTTCAGGTCTGCTGTCCAGTAGTAAGTATGAGGTTGGCTCTTAAACAAGTATATTCCAGATGTAGGACTGCAAAGAACAGTATCGGACAGCTAGTGTAATATTTCCCTGACAAATTCATCCCATCATTCTAGCAAGCTTAAACACAACTCAAAAATTATAAATTGAACAAAACTAGTAGTAATCAAAGATGTATCAGAAGTACTGTGAGCTCTGGTGCAGTTTTGTTTCCGTTTTTATTGGTTATTTGTAAATGGTTATTGTGATAACAAAAATAATGAATATTGGCACACTGTTAATTTTTGTGATCAAATCTTTAATTGATCAACCAGCATGTTTCATCCAAAATATTACTTTGGACCACTGGTCATGTAAATGTCAGATGCGGTCTCAACATGAAAATGCGGTTGAGGTACAGACAGACTCCATCCCTTCTCCAGTACACTGTGCCGACCCAGAATTCCATGTGCCTACCCAGAAGTTTTCCACAGCCTTTATTTCACTGTTTGCTTTCTCACAGCACTAACTTCTGTCAAGTTTTTGATTTTGGTTTCGAAAATATACAATTGTTTTACAAAAAAGTTGAGTAATACCAAAGACAACAAGAAACACAACTTATAATCATTTAATTGTTAAACAGAGAAAATAACCAAAAACCCAAGCAGCAAAAGAAGGGTTATTGTGAATGCTGTGGCATCCGATACGAAGATCTTGACCAGGTGAGCTTTGACTTTTTTATGTCACACCTAGATTAATTTTGTAGACCAACATTAATACAATAGTACCTAAGATACAAACAAATGCAGTTACTTTACTTAAACCAATAAAATTTTGAAAATAAAAAAATTAAATTTTTTTCTGTGTCAGTGCCTTAAGCTTTAAAAATTTAAGCTCAAAATCAAGTAAAGAGTTCTGAAGACAAACCAGTTTGCTTTTTAAAAGAATGCTGCATTTAAAGCTTTATTAATTTGAGCAGAATTTGGAACGAAATTTAACGCTTTGTCTTACTATTTTTCACAGCATCTTAAAAGTGAACAACACAAGTCATTTGCCAGAGACAGCAGAAACTACAGCAGTCTAGACCAACTTATTGCTAGAGGAAATAGTTTGAAAGACTTTTTGAGTGAAGTCCGAGCAAGGAATCAGGTGCCTAAGACACCAGAAAGGTATGCTGTCTTGCTATCCTTATTGTAGGATTTCCATAGCCCTTTAATATTCTAAATAACCGTTGAAATTAGGTAAAAATGTGGTTGGCTTTTTCCAGTGTATTTGGTTGACGAAATGTTTAACATCTAATTCTCAGAATGCATTAAACTACTGAACTAGTTTGATGCAACTGATCAGTGTTTGGTGACCAAAACCTTGATTCAGTTTTTCTCCGATGAAATAAGGCTTTAGTGCTTGAAAAACCTTTTTGACATGTAGTATGAATTCATGTTGCTCAGCCAAATTTATGTATCGACATCACAACCATCTATTGCCTTTATCCTGTCAAGGAACATTCAGTTCCTTTTTGAATAATGTTTGATCAACATGCTTAATGGTATTGTTGCATGGCAGCCAACCTCAGTAAATGGCTTTTGGATTGAGCAAGAACTTGGAAAATAAGTTGCAGGATTTGCTAACCTAACAATGTCTTGAGCAATCTGTTACAATTAGATTGTATGTTGAGATCATCCGGGCTAGTGGTTAGTGTAGTCCTGAGAAGGACTGTTGTAAGTGTCGGTGACTGACATTTTGATGACCTGTGCCAAAGTTATTGTCAGAGGTTTGAAGAGTCCTTAACTCAAAAGATGACTTCTTCACCTGTAGGTCCTTCTCAGGACTACAATAACCCTGATGATCTACCATTTGATCAACTGTTATTCCTGGACTCAAACCATTTACCAATCTGTTACATAAGAAGAAAATTAGATTTTTGATTTCAAACAGTCTAAAATTGGTTTGATTTGATTGCTCTGTATTAGTGAAAACATCTACATACAGGGGTTTCAAAAAGAAATAAAGTAGAAGCTGGAAACTGAAAAGTAGGGGTTGGAACTATTTGAGGGCTGGAGACCCGAGCAACGAGGGCTGCAAGTTTTTTTAGGGGGGTCTGGGGGCATGTTCCCTGAGAAATTTTTGAAATTTAATGCACAAAAAGAACCCTTTTCCATCATTTTCAAGGCCAGTTGTTGAAAAAAGTATAGTGTTTTATCAGCGTTCGAATTTCTGCATTTTCTTGCACAATCAACATTCTAGACTAGTTAAAACTGCTGGAATTGGTTATGCTTATACTGTTATAGTATGTATCTTAGTATATGATTTATTGTTTACAATATCCACAAATGTAGGTCAAATAAAATAACTCCTCTTAGAGTGTCCCTGTCTCTCAATATGAGCAATATGATTTGCTATTTGCTGTTACATTTGTTTGTATGCGTGTTATATTCAAAACCTACGCTCAAATCCCTCGCGATCTCCATTTTCGGAAAAGATCGGCAGAAAATTGACCTCTGTTTTTGCCGAAAATTCAAAGCTTTCTTCTAGAGATTGACGTAAAAATCGGGTTGTACACATAGGGAAAAACAACAACGTCTTATGCAACTGACTTCTGAGCATCTGAAGAGAAAGTAGACGTCGGAAATAAGGATTATAAACGTCGCTTGCGACGCGCGACTCCTTGTTTTGAAACCCCCGACGTATTTTGATGAATGTGATTCCTTAAAGCTTCGGTAAAGGACATGGAAAGACCTCCAATTGACAGCTAGAAAAGGCTTCTATCAGTTTGCTAAGGGCTATAGTGTGATTGTTATTCTCTCGCCAAATGATGGCAAGAGCTAATAAATTTGTTTGAATTTTTGTAAGTGTTTCGCCATGGCTGTTTTCTTTGCATGTTTAGCCCCAGTTGTTATAAGTTTGAATCTATTTTCAGGAGAGAAAATGGCACACTAGAGGATCAGGTGTTCAAGACACCAGTGAATAGTGAGGACACTTATAGTACTGACAAAAAAGTCACTTCATCAACTCGATCAAGGTTGAGAGCATCTTCAAAAAGAAGCCCCTGTGAAAGAGACAATATGAAAGATTTGATTACCAAAGAAAGCCCTGGCAATTCAGGTAGATAAGTTGTTGTATGGTGAAGATTGTATGATTTTGCTTTGGGAAATTTTGAAAGTTAGTGATGTTACACAAGAATTTTAGAAATCCAGTATCATTAGACATCATGTCTGTACTACTCCTGGAATTCCAGGAAAACTCATGGAATTTTGAAATTTCCTTCTAGGGCCCTGAAAAACTCCTGGAAAACAGTTACTTCCCCAGAAATACTCTTGGAATTTTGTGGAAAGTATTTGGGGAAAATATTTCAAGTCTATAACAAACAAAGCAAAACCTACTAAAGCTTCTTGCTTGCAATTGCATATTTTGCATTTAGACTTTCGCCAATTAGGAGTTGGTTCCTGTAAAAAACAATTTTGCTCTCTGGAGTTTTGTTTTCATCAATCAGTACGAACCATAATTAGATTTTGAAAAACTTTGAAAGGAACCTCTTTTCTTACCCTATGCTACATACCTATATATAAATGCTACTTGATATTTCATGTTTCACTAAAAAGTGAATTAAAGTAATAGACCCTTTTCCAGTTCCAGGTGCCGCTGATAAAAATAAACTGTCGGCGCACATACTCAGAGTAAGCCTCGAATTGAAGTAAAATATTCACAAATTCCAGGGAGAAAAGGTGTTATTCGCAACTCAAAATATTGTTTTATTTTAAAAATCCGTTCCTCCACGCTGGAATTTGTGAATATTTTACT
>JAOBRD020442534.1:0-18411 GCA_027575215.2 Hydrozoanthus sils | reverse complement strand
GCATACATGACGTCATCAGTTGAGAACTTTAAATGTTGATATTTCGAGAACCAGGAAAGATTTTGACAAAAATTTTTTCACCTCTATTCCTCATTAAGCAAGGTCTACACACTGGAGTAATACAATTTTTTCCTTTATATGCACTTTAGCTAAAGAAAATGCAAATTTGTCAGAACCTCTGGTGACATCAGTTGAAAACACTAAATGTTAATACCTTGAGAACCGTAAAAGATTTCGACAATATTTCCATTGCTATACCTCTTGTTTTCACTTTATGTGCACTTAAATTTTGCCGAACTAGGCAGCCATGAGAATATTAAGCATGCCAGATGTTTGCTTTACCACCCTTCTTGCAAAAAAAATTACCCGGATAGAGTGGAAGTGGATGTCTTCAGTGCTTGACCATGGAGGTGTGGGTCATACTGCTATAATTATGACAACTGGCAGCCAGTAAAACCAATCATCAATCTACTAGTAGTCATTCCCTTCTTCTATGTATAGTCATTCCCCTATCTACAGAAGAAAATTACATGTTGGCACAAACATATCTGAATTTTTCTCCTTGCTACACTCACTCGTGAAATCTTTTGGACCACTTGATGATACACTTGATATGTTCATGCCACCTTGTAATATCCTCTATTTATTTGCCCTAGAAATTTTAAATTGAAGCCCAAAAGTAAATGATTCATTTGTTTATATTGTTACAGGAAGACTTGATCACCTTTGTAGATGTGAGAACTTTTAAACCAAAGTGTGATGAGCAATTCAAGTTTGAGGTAACTCCAATAGCTGCTTGAAAATTTATTAATAAAATGAAATGTTTAATGTACAGATGGTTGTCAATAGAATCAATCAATCAATCAATCAATCAATCATGGCAGCCACAGCTTCACACCTGGATCTCCAGTCCTCTCTGTTTTTCATTCAGAAACTTAGTTTTGTAGTGGATTTTGCCCCTACATCCCTCTTTAAGGTGTTGATGAATGTTGAGGGGGGACGACTGCGGCTTCTGTGCCCATGGCAGGGTACCCTGTAAGAAGTTTCCCTGTAAGGTTTCCTTGTCTATAACAGTGTCCTGCCAGCCCAAGGCACCTCCAGCCGACTTTGTTCAAGACTCTTGGTAACACGTCATACAAGGATCGTTTGTGATGTGGCTCTGTCAGTTGACGTTGAGGGCAGTGCTCACAAAGCATCCTGGTCTAGGAACCAGAGAAGAGATTGTTCAAGAGTGGACCGAGGTTAATGACCAGCACCTCCAACCATATAGCAGTACTGACTCAACAATGGCGATGAAAAACTACACTTCAACTCATGGGATAGACCTGACTTCCATACATTGGTCATGCTGTTAAGAGCTTGCCAGTAGAATATACCTTAGAACTTCCATATTTTTTTCTTAGTTTGTGTTCGTTATTATAAAGAAGTTTCTGAGAGCAGCTTTTTTGTTACCAAACTCAAATTAGAAAGAGGACTAACCAGCCTTACTAACCAAGCAACCCCGCCTTTTGCGGTCACCTGCTGTGATCAATTGAGGAAAGTGAAAATAAAACCGGAAGGTGAGGAGGAATATGCTAAAGATGCGAGGTTGGATCCAGTGGCTGATGCTTGTCTTTCGTCTTGAATTATTTCACAACGACACAGAGGATGAAGACCTTAATGGATTTTAACCTGCATATTTTTATAAGTACTGATGATGTGGGTCAGCTGAAGCAATTTGAATTGTGAGACTTTGGAGTGTATAATTGAAAATTTGATCACTAACAATCTTTTACCAAAGTTTTACACTTATGACGATATACTGCAACTGCTTGTTGTATTTTCATCAATGTGGTTATTTATTGAAAACTAAATTTATTTTTATGGTTTGGTATGTTAACATTATTTTTGTAGATAAATTGTTTTATGGTGCTTTAACAGTAAAATGTGATAAAACATGTGGAAGAAATGAATGTGATATGGGTGTGGGTTTTACACAGGTGCAGGTAACCGTTTAACTTTTGTTCCTTTTAGTGATAAAAATATGGGGGGTGCGGGTTATAGTCCAGACAATAAATAGTTCTTATTAAGATACTGGACAAAATGTAACTGTTTGCATGAGTGGTTACAGGCAGTGCAGATTGTTTCGTAAGTCAGTCTGAATGTTTACAATTGTTCTATGGACATCAGTGATGCTTTAATACATAACTAGATGTTCAATAAGTCCCTTTACAAGATTCACTATGGCACTCCATTTCAAATGAATTCTAACTTGCCAGCTAGTGTGTTTACTTGTCGTGATACGATTTTCAGCTCATTTTCTTTTTGCACTTTAAAGTGAATGCTTGAATCACAATATCTTGAATTGTTTTTATAATATAATTCAGGTAAATGAGATTTCGTGGAACAACACCAACGACTTGTTCTTTCTAACAAATGGACATGGTTGTATCAATATTCTAAGGTAATATTCTTGAAGTAATGGTTGGATCAACTAGATGCAATGAAGTAGCTAGATTGTAGAATCAAAAGCTGGGGACAATTGTGAAAAAAGGATGATCCAGATCTTGTTTGAAGGTATTTTACACTGAAAAAGCAAAATTGATAGTTTTCAATGTGTTCAGTGAAGGAGAATGCCAATGTTCCTTATTGAGACTGGGAGCAAGATTTGTTAAAAACCAACCTGTGGTCTGGCAGATCTTGGATGTTTAGAATGGGCCACCCCTTAGCAAGAGCAAAGACCATTGGTCAACTTAATTACAAAGCATGTGGTTTTTGCAACCCATCTACATGCATCTGATATGCATTCCCTAATCTTTGGCTGTTGTAAGTTAAGTGTTTTATTCGTAATAATATCTGTGCTTTTCAGTATTTATAAATAGAGAGTATTACATGACAACATGGGGATACAAATTTTAACTTCGTGTTGAAAGTATCTCTCACAAGTGAGCGAAAATGTGTTTATTTTGTAGATACCGATGAAATTCCTCTAAGCATAAAAACTTATCATGTTAGTGACCATGGCGAAACCAATACCCTCAGATGTGAAAGAAAAAAAATAGTTTCTTCACTGTGTGGGATAAAGATATGATTTTTAGTACTAAAAGCAAATGCTACGTCTTGTTTTATCTCAACACCTTTCTCGTGTCCTCGCCACTTCCTGTGTGATTTATTAATGTACGAAGCACTGTTTAAGCTGTTTTATATGTTAAGTGGACAGCATTGTTCGCCCAGGCTAAAATTTACTACATTCACAATGAAACACGCACTGAAGAAGCATTGCATAGAGGAGTGGGACTACCTACTATTTACTTGCGGAAAATGTGGATTAATCTTTACGAGGTTAACTATTGAAGATGAAAAGTATAAATAGGAAATATTTTTAGGCGTCATACAGCCACAATCTATTATATTTTGGTACATGGGCCTTTCAACCTACAGTCCTCTTTAGTATATAGCATGAAAAGTTAGATGGTCCCACAATGATCACGTGAGTAGGAATAATCCTAGTTAGGAGAACTTATCAACACATCGTTATTTTGCCTTGCTTGAGGCTGATAGAGTTTAATACTCAGATAACAAATGCTGGGCATTCAACTTAGAGCAATTATATATTTATCTTTTGTTTGTAATCAACAGTTATCCTGATCTTAAACCACAACAAACTTTGCATGCACATCCAGCAAATTGTATTTGTATCAAGTTTGACCCAACTGGAAAGTAAGTGTGTGTTAGATAATTCAACTGCTAAGGTTGTATTCTTGTGCACAATATTTCATTCCTGCATAGGAAACCCATCTGTAGTGCCAGGAGACAGACGGCACTTTCTTGATTTCAAAAAGTTGCACCTGATTAGTCCTAAGTTGGACATAAAGTGATCTTGGTACAGTCATGGCTGCTTGCAATCGTAAACACATTATTTGGAACTTTGCCCAAGATCATCTTGCCCTGCCTTGGTCTTGCATAATGCTGGTATTGATGTTGATGGTTGTAATGATTGTGGCACTGACGATAGTGATGGTTATGGTGGTGATGGTCACATTGATGGTTGTGGTGATGATGGTGGTGTGATGGTTATGAGTGTGGTGGTGGTGAAGGTGGTAGTGATGATGGTGATGATAGTGATAAGGATAATGGTAATGGTGATGGTGGTGGTGATAATAATGATGGTGGTGATGACATTGATGGTTGTGTTGATGATGGTGGTGTGATGGTTAAGAATGTAGTTGTGGTGAAGGTGGTAAAGATGGTGCTGATATTGGTGAGGGTGATGGTAATGATGGTAATGGTGGTGATGGTGGTGGTGATAGTGATATTGGTGCTGGTAATAGGATGATAGTAATGATGGTGATGGTAATGATAGTGATGATGTTGCAGCCTTAAATAGAAGGTAAACACAAAAATGATATACCGATGAAAATGGTTTACCTGAACTTGCATCATTTCTCTTTTTTCACACCACATGTGTTTCGGCAGTGCATGCTGGGTCAACAATAAAAAATAGTTTTTAGAGGGGAGGCACATTCTTCGTTCTGTCACACACTCCCCTCCAAAAGTTAACATTTTGACTACTAAACTGATATAATGATGAGTCCTTATTGATGTTGAAACCCTACAATGACCAATGCATAAATCCATGTGACTCAGTATCAACTTAACATTGTTCTCCTTGACTTGAATATTGTTCCTCTTGACTCCAACATGTACAGTTTGATGTCCGAGAACAATACTTAAACACTGTCTTGTAAACTGGCGTATTTACTCATCCCATTAAATGAACAAATACCTACAATTAGGGTCTGAAACTGGAACAAGAAAATCTAAAAATACTCTTACAGTGTAATCGTAAACTAATAATAACACGGCCATAAGTACTCACTGGCAAGGAACAAGAAGGTTAAATGGTTGTCCCAAACAGCTCACATAGACATCAGGGTGTCCAAGAGTGTCGTATAAGTAAACCGCATCGGTTCACTACATTGTCCCAGCTCACACAGTCACTGGGGTGTCCAAAAGTGTCATAAACAAACCACATCAGTGCACTATGTGGCGCACAGGTCTGTTCCACACAGCTTACTTGGGTAGCATGATTTCAGCTGGTGATAGTACTTCAAAGCCTTCATCTCGAGTATTCTCATCCACTGCTGGCTGTTGGTTAGAAGGCTCTGGTCCATCTGATTGTTGTTGGTAGTCGATTGAAGTTTGGTGGCTAACCGAAGCAGAGATCTGAATCCAAACTGTCTTTCCTGGTCAGAGCATGGTGGGGCGGACTTGGAAGCACGCTTTGGCTGATTATGTTTGACTTCCATGCATAAATCATTACACGGCAACAGCAAGTTCTGATGCCATACTCTTTGTTTACCATTCCCTGTCTCTGATTTCACTTTGTAGAGCGGATTGTCACTCACCATTCATTCTACAACTATATGGACTTTATTTTCCTAATATGTCCAGAGTTTACTTGGGTCACCATGCTCGCTCAAGTTACAAACCAAGACTCGATTGCCAGGTTGTAGTACTGTACTGTTTGCTTTCTTGTTGTAGTGTTTCTTACCTGTAGTATTAGACTGTTGTGGCTTTTCAGCTGCAAAGTCGTGCGCCTCCTTCATCGATGAATGCAATTTCTTTATATATTCTGGATAGCTAAAAAGAACAGGTTTTGTTCCAAAAATTATTGTCAGTGGGAAGCTTTGGAGAGCAACCAAACAGAAGGAATTATGGCGAACACCCAGTTACCCAAAGCCTTGTACAATTGTACGCATGCACAACTTTGTTTAGGCTTCCTTTTATCTTCATGGAGTGTTTGCAGCATTGTAAGCAAGGTTTAGTAGTCATTGAATGAGTAAAACTGCAACACTCTTCTAGTCGATGGAACAGTTGATTCTCAAACTCAACCCCCCCCGATTGTGGTGAATATGAGCAGGAAGTCGACACCTTGAATAAAATTGTTTTAAAGTTTTTTTTTCTGTTGCTGTTTTGGCTGATTTGTTCCTTGTGGCATATGCTTGTGCAAATTGCGTGAAGTGGCCAATGATTACCAAGATATATTCATATTATTTTGCCACTGCTCTTCCCCAAATGGCCGGAGCCTAGCAAAATGAATTCAAATGGTGCTTTAGTTTGTATGTTCTGCATTTTATTGGTTGGCATTAAGATGCTTCAGTTTGGTACAATTACAAATGCGAGTGACAAAGTGTTCAAGATCTTTCTGCATGTGGGGCCAGAAAAATCTTTGTCTCGCAAGGTGGACCCCTCTTTCAGTTTCCAAGTGTCCCATCTTATCATGAGGCTCCTTATGAACAGTTCTATGGAATTTGCATGGAAGAACTAATTGAATGTTAGGTCCATTCCTACGGCAAAGAGTTCCTTTTTCGCCAAGCTCCAGCTTTTTACAACTGCAGTAGAGCTCTATTCTCGTTAGACTGAAATTGTTGCTCTTGTTTAGTAGGAAACCTGCCCTGCAATTTACCTTATGTCCGATCAAAGGATTCTCATGCTGAGCTTGATAAAGGTCTGGAGGTGTTAGTGTTTGTGGATTTATGTTGGGTAGTGAATGACGGTCTAGGACTGCCCGTTGGTTTGATTCTATAGAGTCTATGCATAATCTGATACTGCCATCGTTTTTTCTTACACAAACAACTGGTGATGAATTAGCAGTAGCAACTTCCGGATCCAATCTCGGTAACCCCTCTACACACCCATTGTCTTTGTCACCTCTCAATAATGAATCTGCCTCCTCTTTGAGCATATTCTTGGCAACTTCCTGCTGTTCTGGTGTGAGGTTTTCAAAATCAACATCAGGAAAGTCATTGAATGTGTCATTAACATTAGCTTTTGGTTTGCTTTTAGCACTACAGCTGTTAACTTGCACAGGGGAATCATTGCTGTCACTATTTGTTTCAGAATTCTGTGCACTATCAACATTGTTAGTGTTATCTGACAAATCCTTTCGTATTACTTCCACTGAAGTTACTGACTTCACAGGTTGTAATTTGCCTTTCAATGTACGGGTAGGATTTGTACCCACAAATTCACACAAACAGACTTTTCTCTTGAGACAGAATCAAACGATTATGGAACTTCTGATCCAGTAGGCCGTGTTGATTCGATGCCTGGTTCAAACAGGGTTGGGATTTTTCTGTCAATAGTTTCTGCATTGGCACGACACTGGATACTAACTGTTTCGTCACGTGGAATGATAAAGTTCTTTATAATTGTTTTAACAGAAAAAATCTCAGTTGACACATATGCCTAAATGAATTTACAAGAGTCTTAACATTGGCCTGACTTTAGGTAGATAAACTGCATTAAGGGAACCCACAAAATTGTCTTTAATTGCATCTGAAAAACACCATCCTTTGATGTTTGGTTAGCTCCTCAATAACAATGTAACTAATTGTTGGGCAGTTCAGTTTTTCACTAGCGACAAGAAAAAGTACAGACACCACCTGTTCTGGGTTGTTTGACAATCTGTACCTACCCCTAATACAAAACATTAGTTTTATTTGTAGCTCTAAAGTAAGTCTTGGTTACTCATTCCTTGCAAACAAGAGAGACTGTGCACCCAAATCCCACAATGCCTTGATGGAGACACTGCCCAGTAAACTTTTTACAGTACACTTACCCCCAGCCAACCTTATCAGCATTGAGTGCTGTTTTGGTTACAGGTGACTGGCATAAGACCAAGTGTTATCTTCAACAATTATTCTCTCTTGAGCATTCAAATGATTTAAAATTACTTGACACAGGTTCTTGTGCTGCCCCCAGTGTGCTTTCCGACAGCAATGACTACAATATTCAACAGCTTTACAACATGAACACTGACGTAGGAGCTTGTTACCCTCCCGCGAACCACAATATGCACAAGCGTTGGGTGTGCTACCAGTATTCCCAGCTAATCCCTGTGCCACGATGGTAGCTGTTTTCTTTTAACTCCTTCTGTTTGCAGCCTGACGTAGGGGCTTGTTACCCTCCCGCGAACCACAATATACTCAAGCGTGGGGTGTGCTACCAGTATTCCCAGCTACTCCATGTGCCACAATGGTAACTGTTTCCCTTTAACCCCTTCTGTTTGCAGCCTCGAACAAAATACTCACTTGAACCATATTTCAGTATAAAGTAAAAAAGTAGAGTGGTCCATTTATATAGCGCCCTTTCCATGTACATGCTCAAAGGCACTTTACAATGATCAGTATTTTTAAACAGTGATTACATTCTTGTTGATCTTTCTGACATGAGTCACATCGATGTTTTCCTGCACCACCCCTTGGGAATTTGCTTCCTATTAATAGCTGGTAGGCTTTTCTCCCCTCTTAGGTTTGACCAGTTCAGTCGATGCAGCCAAGTTTGTTTTCTCCACGAGTTCAGTGTCAGTCACACCCGATTTTTCAAGATAAGGGTGTTAACAGTGCCACACGGTCATGAAAAGTCATAGAATTTGAAAATGCATTTCCAAGGACTGGATAAGTCATGGAATTGGAGGGAAATGGCCAAGGTCATGAAAAAGTCATGGAATTTTACTACTGGTTTTGATTTTGATTGGGAAAACGAATTCTCTGTAAATTTTAAACCATATGTTGAGTTCGTCTTAGATTGACAAATTTAAGTGTTTTCCTCGAAATTCAAGAACGTGATGCTGTTTTCATTGTTCAGAAGGTGAAACTGGTGTTAAGAATTCGATTAAAGTGTTAATAGCTTGTTTTTTTTTTGGAGTGTTTCTCGATATATTTTGGTCATGGAAAATGGCATTTGGTCATGGAAAAGTCTTGGGATTTCATTTCTCTTTTCCAGTGTGAACCCTGGTGTAATTTGGCTCGAACTGCATCATCTTGTAGGCAAATTTCTCCTACATGCAAGAACAATGCTTGTACAAGTGGAGTGGCGTACTTTACAGGGCAACACTAGCGTTTGAGGCAACCAATACACTTTTTCTCAGATGCATAACTCTGATCAGGAAATCTTGTGTGGTTTCCTGTTTCCTGTCAGATAGACGAAAGTTCTTGATGCAATTCTGTACAGATTTTTCTCGAAAATAAGCCCTCAAAATCGTTTCACCTTTGCGAGGTTCGAATCTGACACCGTTTCTAGGTAGTATGTAAGCTTTAGACTAGGGCTGTTTGAGCGAATTAGTGCCTCTATGATTTCTGTTTCAGGGTATTCTGCTTTGAGACCCGCATCAATCTGTCCTACGAGGCTGACATATGTCAATCCATCTTTTCCTTTCCGCCAACAAAACCATATATTTTTAAATCTCACTTCATTTTAACACTAACCCCACTCACCTTCGGCTTTTCATCATTACATAGTGGTGTTATCTCATCTTCACTGATAAAAGTGGTCAGTTCTTTCAGGAAATCAATTCGTTCGGTTGCTTCTTTGTCTTTCAATTCGGTTTCCACTGTGTTCCTTATATTTCAAATTAATTGAAGTTTCCTAACACTTTCAATCGCGACATTCAGCTAATCAGCCAGTTTGATAAAATCATCCTGCTCCAGTTCGTAGACCAAACCTTAGAATGCGAGTTGTAATCCTTCAGTTGTTTCTATATTTAAGACGACACTGCTGCTGGTCGCCAACTTGAAATCCCAGGAGTACCAAACACACACGATTATCCAGCAAACTAGTATCCCAAAACCTCGTCATCCTGTCAATGTTTGGCTAAAGTCGACCCATACGGACCACCAAATGTTGCAGGTGTAAATAGAAGGTAAACACGAAATACAACAGCGAAACGTGTTTCAGCGATGTATGCTTGGTAAACAACAAAAAATAGTTCTGAGGGGAAGCACATCATTTTTCGCACTGTCACGATGGTAGTGATGATGGTGGTGGTGGTGGTGATATTGCTCATGATAGTGGTGGTGATGTTTGTTACAATGGTAGTAATGATGTTGGCGTTTATAACAGTAATGATGAAGGTGATGATGATGATACGCAAGGGTTCCTTGCAAACAGATGAAGAACAAAGTTTTAGTAGTATGAAAAAAAAGTTTGATTTTACCCTCAGAGTCTGGTAAAATTTGAATTCATGTCATTCATAAGCATGTATCTCGTCTTCTTAGGTCTTCAGTGCATTGTTATCTTTAGTCTTGCTTATGGGAAATTGTTGGAGGGTCTACAATATTTAGTATTATCCTAACTCTTGCAATCTTTTTATTACTAGATTTTATTTTTCTAATTTTTATGTTTGGGTAGTCTACCATGTAGGAGCCTATGGCCTGTTGTAGCCTGCCTCACTGTATAGATTTCGTGTTATTTCATTTGTCTACAGTGAAAGCAAAATAAATCAATCAATCAATTTAATGTATTGCTCAACAGATATTTCGCTACTGGGAGTGCAGATGCAATGGTCAGCCTGTGGGATATAGATGAGTTAGTGTGTGTGAGGACATTCTCCAGACTGGAGTAAGTCTTACTTCAGCATGAGTGACAATGGCCTTACAAGTGGGGTATACTAGAAGTGACACTTTTTAAGTCATGAATGCCTTCATGTAATCAAAAGGGCTCTGTCACTCATCGACCGATCATTAAACTTTTATGGACAGGGTCCTTATTTTTCGCATTCAGCCGAGAGAAGCGTGGGTTCTACTCTACTTGAACTGGTTTTGTGTACCGGTTTGCAAATCAGTTTGCGTTGCAAAAAAAAAGCGAGTTGGCCATGTATTTCCTGGAAAAAAATTGTTTGTGGTAAAATTTTACCGATTATTGTAAGTATTTTGAGCCCTCACACGCGTACATTTGAAACCTTTGAAATCCGAGAATTTATTTCTTGACGTCCATGCCTTTCTCCGTAACGCGTCTGTTCGTGCCTAATGCCGACGTTAATTTCTTTGTCGGTTGTGGCAGGCTGAATAGTAAACAATTTTAAAATAGTAATCCTAAATCGCATTCCATGTCTTGGCTAAAAGCCGGTATGTGTTATGTAAGGAGAAGTAAGATGTTGGTATAATTTTACTTTTCATCTTCAGTAGTTATTTTTGTTTGATCAACTCTCATTTTAGAAGAAGTTACAGTCGGCTGCAATGTATGATTGTAAATGATATTCGTCCTTGATACTCTCATCTATATTACTGGAGAAGACATTATCCCTAACTGTTCAATCACTTATACTCTACACCGATCAGTATTACGCTTCCATTCTGCTTTTTTGACTGTAAAACGCGTCCTAGTTTAATTGTCCAGAAGCTTTAGAAACAATTAATCCCTAGTTCTTCTTGCATTGTGTAGTTGGCCTGTACGTACGCTGAGCTTCAGCCATGATGGACAGATGTTAGCTTCAGGATCTGAGGATCTTGTCATTGACATTGTGAGTTCGCCTAATGCTCCTTATTAATATTGTCCAGGGGGCATCCTGACATGGGGATAGTGCACCAATTGTTGCCTTAGGGGTGTAGGGTAGGTAGGGATGGGGATTGTTCACCTGTTAAAGTTATCAAAGGGGGTACGGGCAACCAGACATGGGGATAGTGCACCATTTAATGTTTCTCAGGGGTTTTGGGTAGGTAGGGATGGGATTTAGTGCACCTAATGATTCTGTCCAAAGGACAATAGGGGGACCAGACGTGGAGTGCACCAATTAATGCTGTCTCAGTCTAGTGTAGGGTAGGTAGGAATGAGGATTAAATGCATCTATTGATGCTGTCCGAGGGGCAGTGGGGGCGACCAGACGTGGAGATAGTGCACCAATTAATGCTGTCTCAGTGTAGTATAGGGTAGTTAGGGATGGGGATTATGCACCTGTTGATGCTGTCCGAGAGGCAATAGGGGCAACAAGACATGGAGATAGTGCACCAATTAATGCTGTCTCAGTGTAGTGTAGGTTAGGTAGGATGGGATTATGCACCTGTTGGTGCTGACCAAGGGGGAGTAGGGGGGACCAGACATGGAGATAGTGCACCTGTTGATATTGCCCAAGGGGGAGTAGGGATTAAGTTCTTCCATTGCAAAATAGCCAGCAGGGTTTTTCAAAGGGGTGGCACTGCTATTTTCGATATTGTTTTCACTGTATAGTAACTAACAAAAGATCTAATGCTATATTTCAGTCGATGGTAGAGACAGGAGAGAAAATTGCTGAAGTACAGTGTCATGCTCCAACTTTTACGGTTGCCTGGCACCCACAGAAACCATTACTGGCATTCGCTTGCGATGATAAGGTAATTTAAATCCAGTCGGTGCATATTTACTTGTATACTTACTAACAAGTCTTAGCTCACGAAATTTTTGCACAGCGAGTATCTAAAGACCCGGCTCACTCATTCTTGTTAGTACAATGCATAGTATGCATTTCCTTGTTTTTAACTTGTTAAATTCGCAAAGCATTATGGTTAGAAATACAGTGAGCGCTATATTTTTCGGACTACCCATTGCATTGTTTTCAACTCATGGTCAAGCGTAAGAGCTGTCGTCGTGGGCCAGTGTCACTCACTTGCCCGATTGTTAATAGCTCATTGTCGTAAGTTATTCTACCATTTTTTTCGCCATAACAACTGCTTTGCATCTTTTGCGCAGTGTGTATATCCCACTGTTTTGGCGGGCCACAGGTCTTAACAAATGTTACTGAATCCTGTCGCCCAGACAAAACAACGGGAAATAAAAAACTGCAAATCATTATGAGTCACTGTACAAAGTAAAAAAACAACTTTATATCTCGTAAACCATAACGCTTGTAATACCTGTGGCGCGCCAAAACAGTGGGATATACGCACTGCGCATGGGTGTGAAAATGCCTTATATCTTCAAACATTGCCAATCATCACCTCCATGCCGTTCCACTGACATATTAGGAAGTTTGAGATACAAGGAAGGCAACGCAGACGACGACGGCAAAGAACAATAGTGAATACAACAGCTGCACGTTGGAATGCACCGTGCTGGCCACCTGCACTCCGTCGCCTTCAAAATTAAAACGCAATGTTGCCGTCCTTGCATCTTAAGCTCCCTATTGTTCCCACCTCTACAGTTTTACAAACTTGCTATAGCTGACCTTGTTACTGCATGTAAAAGCGCTTGGTTGAGAAAGCTTGCATCTCACCACCAAGATACATCATGTTCAATCTTCAAAGTAAAATAGCGCTGCTGGTTGCCACGATTTGGCCAAGTTTGTTACTTTGATCGTGTTCTTGCTGCGTCTTCAGTAACGTAGCTTGTAATGAGTCTTTGCTTTCCTTCTGAAATTTTGCAGGACAAACATGATCGAGATGCGGGGACAGTTAAACTCTTTGGACTCTCGAACTCCTCACAGTAAGTCGGTATAAACGATGTTTATTCAGCAAGAAAGAGTTTGCAGTGTAGTGGAACTCTGATCCTGGACGTTGTGTCTCCTTTGAAGAGGGAAAGATGGAAACTCGTATATAATAAGAGTTGAATACCTCGGAAAGTAAAACAGGGCGTGGCGTTCGTTCGCTCGGACGACCTTCAAGTTAGTACTCGTAAATTGAAAATAGCTGAGCTTCGAAACAACATCACCAGCAAGTTGCAATTGTTGGTTCGCTATGGCGAGAAAATATAGTTTACAGGAGATGAATCCGTTGAACTGTAAAAATGTTGTTAAACGCATCAGTTGGGAAAGCAAGTAGTTTGGCGGAGCTTAACCAAACAGTGTGTTTAATTGAGCAGGCCGGAGCATAGCTGTATTATGGTCTACTTAATCCCGACAGTGTTTTTAGAAAATATTGGCTGATTGGTTCAGTTGAGAATATGAAACTTGATCATCAGCCGTATATTCTGTTAGGTGAAAAAAAACTGCAACCGTATCACTTCTTACGAATACTGATAGAATTGATAGTAAGGACCCAAACTCCTGCGTAACCAGTCGTTTTTGATATTATTTTTATAAATCCTTTCCAGCTCTGTGCGTTTGATTAGGCGTTTAAACGGAATACTCCTATTTAATATCTTTAAATTTATTCTTATCTAATATCTACCGTCCGCGATATATTCCTTCAGTTTATTCAATGTCTGTAAAGTTGTAGCTTTATTTGAGCCAATCTCACGTGATGTGTTGACATTCTGTTCTATAGCCTTTAGCTCGACTTTTCTAGTTATTCTCGCCTGTAGATTACCTAATAAATATTCAAAACACTCCTCCATACATTCGATAGGAGGAAGAAGCTAAGGGATAAAGTTGACATTATTTTTTCTTTGATTCTAGTAGCATGAGTTTAGTGAATAAAACGATCTCGCTAATTAAAAGTGTTAAAACCTTCACTTTGAACTTTTTAAAGCCGTAAAACGCGCCTCTTTTGCCTTAAAAAAAGTATCTTGGACCTGGTTCACGTCATATGAGTATTATGACGTAATTTTGTGTACCTAAATTTTAATTTTTGGGTCTTTAAAAACTGGTGCATTTAAAGTCCTTGTATACAGGTACACAGTTGATGCCATTATGTGTTCCAGTAACACTTCTGCCACTTTTCTTTACTAGACATATGTGTTTCCATTTTTTCACGCTGCGCCTCAGAAAGCGGTTCAATTCCCCCAAAAAGCAACGCAAATGTAAGCAGCTGTAATTAGTTAATAAAAAATATAAAATGAACGACTTTACTGCTTTTTGTAGCATAAATATACAATATTCAAATTTCCCATACATTTGTTCTTGAAAATTCGGTTTGCGTTTTTAGTATTTGTGACGGGAGCGTGGGCTACCTGTGATACAAGCCCACAAGAATTCGCGTCCTGAATATATTATTATTGTCAAAAAGAAAAAAAAGAGATTTAATGGTTGCCAACCGCAAAAGTGCATATAAATCATTTTGTGTCATCTTCTGTATTCTCGAAGTTGAATAATTGATGAATAAATGAGGAGATATGAGAGATATCGAAAGCACTAAGGAGCTTATGGACAGAACAGGAAGGAAAAACTTGACGCAACCACAAACCACAGTTACACTTTAGAAGCTTAGCTTGAGAGCTCTGTCTAAAGAAACACCGGGTCAGATAAAACATTGAAAGATCTTTCATATTTACATTACACACGTGAAGTTTCTCCTTTTAGCAAAAAAAGGGTTGACATTCGAAATGCAAAACATCGAATAGTTTAAGTAAATACTTCATTGCTTATTTGACTTGTTTTGTGGTTTAGTGTGAGCAGAATACTGGATAATGGATCGAAGTTAAACCCTTGCGACTTTTAAAAGCTTTCTTTGCTTATGAATTTGACAGCTCCAAGACAAAACTGATTCCTTTTCATGCTTTGTTTTGTAAACCAAAGCAAACGTTTTTATGTGAAAACAGGCGTGATCTGACATTGCAGCGAACCTTTCAAACAATTCGGTTCTTTATTTATATCTATCGGGCCATTATCCTTTGATTCACCGCTGTATAAAAGCTCCGATATCTCAAAGTGCACTTATTGTTTTATCTTTGCCAAAAATCGCTGAATAAAAGACACGAAAGACCAAGGACTGTCTTTTAGGACGCAATATAAGCCATAAACAAATTACATTGCTAATGCGGATTTTTATGTTTTTGCATTGATTCATTAATTACTGGTGTTTGTCAAGTCTAATAGTCTTGTCACGCTTTTGAGATAACCAAGTTGTCAGTCAAGCTGCATACAGCTTGAAAAGATCATGTCAAACCAAAGCGTCCGCGATATTTTCCTTCGGTGGGTTCGATGTCTGTAAAATTGTGGCTGTTTAGCCATGAGGCGATCCGGTCCGATCTCGCATGAAGTGTTGACATTGTGTTCCATAGCCCTAAGCTTGTGTTTTCTGGGTATTTTCGCCTGTTTTTATTTAATTACCTGGGAGGATGGATTACCTAATGAATATGCCAAACACTCCGCTATACCGTCGATAGCGGGAAAGAAAGTAAAACGTAAACCAAACAATCGGTTTGAAAGGATCTATTTCGGCCAGGACGTAGAGAAAGAGACTTCGGTTTTCGGCGAACGACTCCGAAACTTACAGGCCGTCGACCAAAGTGTTGTAGCCAAGAATGGGCAAGATGCCGCCAGTAACAGAATTTCTACAACAAAACCACGCGTGTCTTCACGTCTTCTCGGTTGTAAAGAGATTCGAGAAATGGAAATTGTCGGCGAAATAGGCCGTGGATATAGCAAAGTGGTCGAAAAGGGGTTTTTCAATGGACGCGCTTATGCTGTGAAAAGCGTACGACGGACAAACAGAGATGTCGAGCGATGTATAGATATGTCGCAAAGACGTCGCTCTGAGGACGAATGCATCAGACTTACCAAATATAAACTAGCGAAGGAAATCATAATGTTACAGCAGCTTCAACATTCAAGTATCATCGAGGTAAGGAAATTTTAAAGATAATAACTTATAACATGTTGTGTTTCTAAGAAATGTATTGCGAATATAATCATGAACTAATTTGACCTTAAAAAGTGATGAAACTGCATAAGATCTTCCACAAATGTCATCACTTATTAAAGAAAAATCCTAAATTAATATTGTTTTTTGTCGCCAAAAACACAACAAAGGAAAAAAAAAACATCAGTATTAGCTTGGATCCGCCTTCCAAATTAAGTGACAAATGGTCCAACAATTAAATACACATTGAGAATAGAATACTGAGATATCTTCCAGATTCCATCTGGATCTTGTTTATCTTCGAAGACTACTTGCTATAGCAGTTCGGTGTTTCTGTATCAAGTCGAACAACTCTACGTTATGTATCTTTTTGGAATATGACGCCTGTCTTAGACATGCTATATCTGACAACTTTAGATCTCATTTGCCGCCGCAAAGGAAACAAGTATTTTTAAAGGCTGGAAGACAGCGATAACCTGACCGATAAGACCCTTAGGAATCCTTAATCCGGTTTGAAATCTGTTCCTAAATTTATTAAGTTGCACATCAAACGTGTAGCGCCATTATATTATCCTTATTTTTGTTCGGATTTGCCGCTGTTTGATGTTTTTTCCCCAATTTTTTTTTGAGAACTGAATTTGGGAAGCTTATCGTGTGACGATATTTCAGTTCTGCTGTACAGAGTTATTTCAGAGTTTTCCAAATAAACACACAGCAACAAGCGTACCACCATTCCGGCAAACAAGCGTATCACCTCGCTTCCATTTCTCTTGTTGCTTAATATGTTGTGTAAACGTCGCCTTTTCTGTGTAATTAAAAAGCCGAAAACGAAGTGGAATTCGTTTCTCTGTGAAGTTAGATATCCGAGAACAAAAAGCACCTTAACTTCGTTTTCTGCGCTTGAAAAATGGAAAATGAGCATGAAACTAGAAGTTCGGTTCCCCTAAATACTTGAAACAAATTTGGACTTTGCGCGCACCCGAATTGTATTGAAGTTTGATCTATATTTCTTTTTTTGCATTTAATTTTGTCGGAGATAAAATGTACTTCCAAAAAAGCATATAGATGTATGTAATTAGACAGCGAGAAGATTTAACTGTTTGTATTTCTTGCCGAGAATATTTTGGGAAGCAGTTAGACTAGGCCACTTTTTCAACTAATAAAATTAAGTACTTTAGCCACACATATTTCTAGTCAAAACTATAGTATTTTTTAGAAAATGGACGAACAAAAAAAGGTGCCTGCGGTAACATTAGTAGTAATGTGCAAATGAAGGAGTTAATTTTCGACTCTCAAAAACAATTTTTTGAAGGCTACGCACGCTAAACTAGAGCCCATGCTTCTCTCCCCCGTTGGGAAAGAGAGACCCTGGGAACGGGGTCGCTAATATTTAATTATTCCACGAACGCGCGTTCTATTTCACCTCATACCCAACAAGCGTGAATGGAATAATTGTTTTATCATAAACAAACAACTGGATATATGAATCAAACATTCTGCTGAAACTTTTATTTTCCAACATGGCAACAACTAATCGGTCATTTAATCTATAAAAAAACATACAATTCCGGACTTTGAAAATGCATACAGTGATTTATGCGTTTATGAACTTGCATCGCGCATGTACAAAACTTATCAATGAAAGCTGAAGATGGCGAGCGGCTAAACATGAATGTGAAAAGTTTTAAAAAGCTTCAAAAGTACGATCGAAATGTTCACTGTCCACAACGCCACTGTGACTTACAACAACAGAACCACAATAATTTGTAATAAATAAAGTTTTAGTTAATTTCTTCAAACAATGTTAAACAGCTTTTGTATGCAGAATAACTCGGCAGTCTGTCGAGTAAATTTGTTAAATTGATGCTTCAAAGACAAATATATTACTTTCTTCTTACCTTTCAAATTTTTACACCATATTTCGTTGCTGCCTTCGTTTTGTCTGGAACTGTTTTGTCAATTAGATGCTTCAAATTGAGTGCTTCCTGGCACCTAAAGTTCCTCATCCACAAACCAGTGCTGTTGTTCCAGAAGAGGAAATCTCCGACAGTTTAACAAGATCCGTAAGCAGGCCAGTGGTAGTGCAACAACAAAGTCAGCTATCTCTTCAATCCAACTTCACAGCACATGGCGGCCGAGCGAGTGGCCATTTCCCCGC
>JAOBRD020442321.1:0-18412 GCA_027575215.2 Hydrozoanthus sils | reverse complement strand
CACCCACCCACCCACGTTTAGAAGTCCATCTACTGTATATAAGTGACATTTAACCAATAAGCCATACTTTTCTATGGGTTATTTAGTAAGTAAACCCATTCAGGCGGCTGGTATATATCGGAGGATAACGTCCGCAGCTGATAAATGAAGAGTTGGCCGAGAGGGCAACCGAGAAATTTTTAGTGTTTTCGAGTGTTCTAGTTCTCACAACATCCCAAGTGGTTTATTATTCTTATAACCCATAGAAAAGTATGGTTTATTGCTTTTATAAAATAACTTTAAAAGAAACACCAAACTAATGCGAGCGAAGCTTCGTTTTAACTAGATCAAAATCTCAATTCTCCCGAGATGCAGCAAATCAAGTAAAACGGCCAATCAAAACTGATTGTACAAACCAAATCTCAACTCGCTGTTCACCCGCCGCAAATTAAGAAAGTTTTTTAAAACTATCTCAACAAGAGAAAAAATCGATTAATAGAACAGAGATTATATTATCCTTCGAAAGAACATTGAAAGTAAGTTTTCTATTAAAAAAAAGGCCAGAACCACTGTTCCGGGATCACACGCCAGTTTATGGTTCGTAAGTGTAGATGGTGTCATTTTCGATTTGGCAAGAAGAAAACATGTGGTTGAACGAAGCTGTGTTGTGGCCGTATTCACTAATGGAACTTGCAGCTGTTGTAGTGGAGGCCTTAGTTCATTTATAGCAGTTTTAACTCGAGTTCAGTGGGGTTTGCTGTCACCAAAGTGCCACAGAAAGAACATTGCTGCACTTGCAAAGTTGTTGAATGGACGGCAGGTTTGAACACTTTGCATAATGCGAGCGCTTAGGTACGGCATTGCTTTTTTGTGATTTAGACTTTTTTTTGTCTCGGCAACCCGTAAGAACACTTACGGCTCACTGTGTTGCCTTTTTTGTTTGTTTTGCTTGTGAGTTTGAGTTTGTGTGATACTTTCTAACTGGCTGTTCATATATGCATCGATCGATCAGTTTGCATTTTTGCACTTTTCAATTTCAGTTTCTTTTCTTTATTATGATATCTCGTTGCTGAACTTAGTTATACATTTTTTGAGCGTTTTGAGTTAAATTATCGGAAAGTTGTCTTTTTTGAGGGCTTTTTTTTTTCGAAACAAAAAAGGGAAACTAACTTTTTTTTGCTTTCTCGGCAGTGGGATATCGATACAATAAAGCACAGTTTGTCGACCAATCACAGCGCGCGTACTATTTGGGTTATTTTACAAATAATTATAAGTTCTTTCCTTTTAAAACATATTTTGTTAATCAGAAGTTATAGGCTGTGGAGTTGAAAACAATGAACCGAATAGACAATTTCATAGCAAACCGAGGCTTGCATTTTTTTAAACTTACACACTGTTCTGTTTTGTTGATCCAGGTGCATAGGTGTTTTATAGGTGTTTTTGAAACAAGTTCTCCGTGTACTGTGTAATATGTAACTGTAAGTGTTACCTTTAATTCGTTTCTCTGGTACGTTTATCTCGTCGTTCTGAAACATTTCTTTTATTCCACTTATTTAAAGCCAACCCGGACATAAGTCCCAAACCCCCCGTTTATAAGCCTACGTACCCGGATATAAGCCCCCCCCCCCTCCCTTCCCTCCTCCCGTTTCAAGTCCATATAAACTTATATAAGTCCAGGGCTTTATCTAACGTGGAGTTTGCAGTAATTGAGGTTATGTGTCAGAAGCCCGCAATTTTAATTTAGAATTTAAAAAATTGGTATCATCTTCATCCATTGCACTTTTTCTGTTGTGAGCAATTTTAAATTTTCGAGCATCTTCATAATTGAACTTTGTGTGGTGCAATTTTGGTGCGACTTCAAGTCAAACGAGCGCGTAGATGCAACTTTTAAATATTTTTAGATCATAATTTATTTCGGCATTTTCGTAGCACAATCTAAAGACATATTCGTGAGAAGAACTTGAAACAGTCACTTTCAAAAGGTAACCCACTGGGTTATCTCGGGGATTTTTTTCTTGCCTTCTGAGAATTATTTAACCGTTTTAAAACAAGGGAAATCGAAAGCCATCTAGATTTAGCCTTTGTACATCCGTTCCCATCCCTCCTACCCCGTGGGAAAAATTCGGGGGGAGGAAGAGGAGGGGAAAGGACAGAACGGATGTACACAGGCTAAATCTAGATTAGACCCTGTCCTCTCTCGTGGGGCTAGGTCAAAGATAGCTTGCAATTGGTGGAGATCAGTGACAGTTATATGTCAATCAATCATGGCGGCCACAGCCGACCTTGACGCCTGGATCTTCAGTCCTCTCTGTTTTTCACAGAGAAACTTGTGGGGGGCTTTGGTGAGCGTTGCATTACAGGTCAGCACTTGGTCTTCTTACCATTTAGGAAAAGCCCTATGCGCTTACACTCTTTTTCTACGGTGTCAAGTAGAAATTGAGCTTGCTCGACATCTTTGGATAATTGAGCGATACTGCTACTCCAATGTTTCTACGAGAGCGTCTAGGCGTGGTAGTAAATCCCAGGTCATGTTCTCTGCTGTTGATTAGTGCCTTTCAGAGGGCGTAGTCGAGCGCATTTACAAAAAGAAATGGAGTGAGGGTTTGAGGGTATCTCCCGAAAATTGGGTCACTCAGACTCATTTGATAAGCATTCTCAAGTTTTAAATTCAGTTTTTAGTGCTTATCTTTGTTCCTTCTCCGACTTAGGTTGTATATACTAATGAATTTTAAAAGCAGAATGTCAACAATGATCATAACGTAAGCAGACACTCGCCTATAATATTTTACAATATTTGCAAACTGTTTAGAAGAGGGTGAAACAATTTTTCCCGGATGAGAATTGGTTCGCTAGTGGTTTTCTGATTCACAGGCCTGACCTCAAGGTGTGTAAAATTCTTAAACTAATCCGCACGTTGTTTCTTTATCTACTTCCTAGAACGTAACATGCACACTATTCACTGTCCCATTTTTTTATGTACTGAACTATAGAAGAATCACGATTTTATAACAAGTTTTGAAAAGGGTATCAAAATTAAACAATTCTTGTCTGGAACAGGGCCTGGTTTGTGAAGGTACAGCGGCAAACCTCAAACCAAATTTGGTGAGTACCGGAATATAGGCTTTCTTTTCTTCAAGTTATCTACAGCGCCTCATTTAATTTGTTCGAGTGAAATTCTTTGAGTTGGAAAGATCAACGCTTCACTATTTACTCGGCGGGTGAACCACCAAAACTGAATTCATCATTTGTAAAAAACTGAGTTGACGAACCTTAATATAAAATAAAAACAAATTTAACTAAAAACTTCATCAGCCATCAATCTTTGTAAAGTTTCGCAATATGGAACGAGAGTCTAAAAATTGAACTTGTGTATATCATTAGATAACAAATATGACACAGTGTTGTGAAACAGTAAGCAAATCTTTTATTTACAACAGAGATCAAGATCTATGTACAATGCAGCAAAGAAAGTAGAAGTCCGGCTTAAGTTTACAATATCAAATTGCTCTGAAACTGGAAACAACTCGAATTGTTTTGTACTTTACAAACCCTTGAACTCAACTACTAAACGCGCTCTTTAGTTCAAATAACTTAGTTCTTCAAAGAATTTACAAACCAACCATCCGTTTTCCTCGTCCTAAAAGCCCACAGAATGACAGTGTATTTCACCAGTCAAACACCGCAAACTCGTACCCAGACCCTGAGGTTGAGTATACCGTTATTTTTAAAGATGCTATAGACCTTATTCATGATGATGTCACAAGTGCATCAAAGTGAGGCTTGGTGGCGAAATGCTATGCGAGATCGCAAGAGTTTTGGATCTATTTTAACTAATCTTACTGTCCAGCAATTCGTAATATCTGTTCTACCAAGTTTATTCACTGGAATGTTCCTTACGCTGCATGTAGCAACTAAGTATTACCACCAAACCTCGTTTTGGTGCAGAAAAACGCTATTTTGACGTCATCGTGAAGAAGGATCTTAAGCCTAACATCATATCGTTTGTTGAAATATGGCGACGTCAGTGTTTTACTTTCTTGTATTTCTTTCCAGGTGCCCAGCGCAGACAGGAGGTATCTACAATAAGCGTGGGTTTTTTGTACTGAGCGCTTTTGAGGTGCTCTTCCACAAGTTTAGGTGTGACGCAGATCACATGTTGACCCTTCCAATATTTGACCATGTTCAGCGACTGCAAGGTGTTGATGATGTCTTCTTGGTTGATACTCGTCATCGTGCTTTGGAATAAAAATAATACAAATTTCGAAGTTAGTAACTATTTATAACACCCTTCTCATGAACAGTTACTTCAGAACGGCAGGCGTGTTGGTCAAACAGCAGAAAAGGTTTAGTTTGTTTAGTAGTCTTCACTACTCTTGAGTGGTCCAAAAAAACAACAAATTTTTCAACTCCGAAGGCCTACAGTATTAGAGCCGGAGATTAAGCACCGTGCGAACGGCAAAACGATAGCTCGCGGTCTGGGTTAAGCTCCACGTTAATCGGCGCGAGCATGGAGACTAGTTTCCAATCTAACGAAGCTTAGAAAACCGGAAACGGCGCACGACAAGCGCGCAAAGAAATTATGTCACGTGATCTCCCTTCTGTTCGCGGGGGAAAAAACTACGTGTGTTTTTAATCTCTTTGATAACGTCCTTATCCGAGAAGACGCTAAGGTTTAACCGTTTGTAGAAGTTGAAGCAATGGCAGCAACTTCTACTCAGTTATTTCAAGACTTTGAGTGAAGGTCCGGCACCGGGAATCGAACCCGGGCCTCCCGCACGAAAGACTGGCGCGTTACCAACTGGGCTAACCAGTTATTTAACACATGATTTGCATGACTTAAAAAGTCCGTTTTGAAGAAAACAATAATTATATCTGATAACTGTAACATATGATAGCCATGTTTCACTAAGCATCTGATTTGAATATTGGCTCTTAGCATCACTAAACAACTGCTCCCCCACACGAACACATTTCAATATGAACTCTTAATGTGGTTGTTCTTTATTTTACTAAAACCAAGGGCTAAACACTGAAAACTCAAGGACCCTGCATGTCCGCAGCTTCAAGAAAAATGTCTTTTCGTTACTGATTGCAAACTTCTTAGCCGTTGTGAAGTTGCTGTCGAAACCTCATTTCCAAGTGAAATTTCTAGACACAAATCAGTTCCCTGTACCTAATTGCTGTCTTTGATCGACAAACATTTTTATTTTTTACTGTTGTTTTCTCATTTTAAAACAACAACATTAAACTGACGTTTCGGCGTCCTGACGATGCCATTATTAGGAATAAAGAATCTACAATGGTGCCAATTATAGTATGGGATTAAACAATAGACTAATAAATCTAAATCTAAATCTAAACTAGTAATCCATAAAGTGCAGTACTTGTGGTATGTGCAATATATAATTTAATGTAATATTACGTACAGTGATGTGCTGGTGCAACTAATAGTAAAATATAATAAAAAAATATTAATGTTCACAGTCATAACAACTCAGATAACTTAATGCAAAAGAGAAAAGATTCGCTACGTGAAAATTTGCATACATGATTCAAAACCTGATTCAAAACACTAGCTAAAAAACTAATAAATGCCTTAAACTAAAACTTTAGCAGAAATCGAGTCGCTTACAAGTTCAGTTTAGAATTCTGCTGCTCTTCATTAGGCATCAATTTAAATCTTGTTGTTTTAGTTTACTTATACTCTTGCAATAGCAAAACCATATTTTCTCATTTTCTCCCACTTAAAAATAAAAATGAAAAATTTGCATATATCCTTAGGATCAAGAAGTAAAAAAAATCACAATGATGCTCAGACAAAGGGCTGAGGCTCAAAACGTCAGCTTTTCCCATCATCTTACGGCAACGATAATTTATTTATCACATCATACTTCAAGTTTATACTACTCGCCAACACATTCTATAGTATACCACAAGTATATATAATACTACAGGCACTTAGTAAAAAACTCACAATTAAGCCAAACAAAAACAAGGCGTTCAAAATGTGAAGCACTGTAGAAGTCTTGTTTATTTGTCAATAGCTTACAACTGGTAACAAATTAAACTATATGTTTCTAGTTATTATTTGAATACTGAGTTTTATCCAAATCAAACCATTTGTAAAACCGCTCTGCTTTCTATGTCAAAAAGTAAATAACTACAGTAGTAAATATAACTAAGATACTAATACACTCACTAGGACTAAAATAGTTTAAGGATTTAACCAATCTTCTAACCTGAGATCTTTAATAGAAAGGGTTCCTCTAAAGTTTCTGAGAATGTCCAGCAACACCCAGGACCAGTAACTTCTGTAACTGAGTTTGCCAAGATCAGACAAAGGCTTCTCCGGTGATCCAACGGCCTGCTCGATCTTCGACAATTCATAACCTAAAGGAAGAACAACAATAGATGCTCAAACAGTGCATAATTATATGGCTCATGTATTTTGCCATTTGAAGTAACACCTGGGTATATTCGAAGTGTGTGATTGGCTGCAACATAATGCAGTGCAACATCAATGTCAGACTTTCAAAGTACATTGCATAGAAGAACTACTCTTTTTCGTTGTTATGTTTAATAAATAATTATTGTTTGGGCTTCTTGTGTTTATGACTCACTCTTACGGACACTCTTACAGACTCTATGACATTGTGACGCCGCTCAACTAGTCGAGACAGGAGCCATAAAAAACATGTAAAGTGATCTTCTTCAACACGGAAATTCTTATGAAAAAAGTTAAGAAATCAAGCAACTTAAACTCACACAAATACAAAGTTACACAGGAGCTCCTTTTCAGCACCTGTTTACAAAGTAATACAGGGCCTTTGGCATTGAGGGTCTTTGATAGTCCAGTATACATGGATCACATTGATATTCATTAAGAATTGCCTCAGTTGGTAGTTGACAGGCCACGATACTGGGATCATTCTACTCTTTTTTGGCAGGTATTGTAGATTCTCTGAAGTCCCCTGATAGTAGATCGAGATACTTGGCCTACAGTTTAACATTACTATTATCAGAGAAGATGTGCAAGTCTAACCCTTTGCATATGTTCATGGAAAAACAGCACCTTCTCCTCAATTATTTTAAGACCCTAAGTGAAGGTCAAACCCGGCCTCCCAAAAAACAGACTGGCATCTTACCAACTAAGCTAACCAAGTGGTGGTCATTGAAACTTACTGAAAGCAATAAGGAACTTTCCATATCCTTTTCTCTGGAAGGGGGGCAGGGTTAAAATACAAGCCACATTGTTTCCATCTGGTGATTCTTTTTCCTTGAATTGAGACAAAAATTAAGTTACCAAGTGAGGCGTTCAATATGATTTCTTTATGGTTACATAGATCCTAGGTACCATTTTGAGAAATAATTAAATCTGAACCATTAAACATCAAACAGACCTCTTCTCCAAGCACACATTGCAAGTAAAAGCCTAATCCAAAGTCTTGTTATAGAACCACTATAACTCGACCCTTTACTTTCCAGAAACAGAGAGATGTAAGTTGCATTTTGTTCTTACTAGTAGGCAGGACCAATTCACAAAAGCACCAACAATGATGTATTAAAAAAAATAATAGTTCAACATTGACAGTATGGTGACTAAGCTAAAAGCTAAATCCTTTCTCAAGCCTAAGTGGCTCATAGGGCAAGCACCTATCTCTGGTTTCTGTAGTGTTAAGGGGATAAGAGTCCCCCTGGACAGGACACTAATCCAGTGCAAGTTACTCCCAGAAGAACTGGTACTCATTTATATAGCTGAGTCAACTGGAACAAAGTCAGGTAAAGTGTCTAATAGTTATTCAAGGTCACAACACAGTGGTCTGACCAGGACTCAAACTCATGACCAGTCAAACATGCTAACAGCTCGACCACTGCACAACTGAAGTACTGACTAAGCCCACTAACAAAAGCAACAACAGTTTCAAGCATACTTAAAAAAAACATAGTTTTATTTCACTCAGCTCCTTATATATTTAGCTCCTAAAAAAATATAAACAAAAAAAACTTATTTACATTATCTAAATTTTATGTGCACAATTTATTACTTACCTTTGAAAAATATCCTACTAAATGTGCTCCTTCTCTGTCAACTTCAGTCAGAATATAAAACAAGAATGGCTCCACATCAAAATATAGTGTTTTGTGGTCCAGAAACAGTTTTGCAAGAAGACACATGTCCTGGCAGTAGATCTACATTCAGGAAAAAAGATTTAGTTTTCATATAAAGAAATTGCAGCTTGACACTGACTAACTTGGCTGCTGCTTGGTTAGCCCAGTTGATAAGTCTGTTGACCTTCACTCAAGGTCTTAAAAAAAAAACTGAGGAGAAGGTGCTGCCTTTGCTCTTATATAATCTGCAAACAGTTCTAAAGACTTCTGCATTTTCTCAGATATTGTTGTTAAAAACCAGGTGGCAGACCTTAACAGGGACTTCAAGTATTATTGCCTATTACCACAATAAAATAAAAAAGGCCTATTCCTACCAAACTATCAAGGAAAATGTTTCTTAATTAATATGGCACTTTACATTAAGTACCTAATCAGTAGTTATCAAAAACTAGTCAGGCCTGAAAGTTTATTCATTATTTATTTATTATCAGATTCAGTGCAATGTGTTGGGTGCATAGACAATAGGACTTAAAGTCCCCTACTCAATAGCCCCTGACTTGGTGTGTAAACATGTAAGTGTGTAAACCTTCTCACAAAAATGTTTTTTATGGACAGGGATAGATCATTCAAATAAATCATATCAAATCCAATATCAACTGAAAACGTCAGAACCTTTTAACGGCAAAGATATTTTACTATCAACTTCTTAGCTGGTCAAACAGATCATGCAAAAAGCTAGCTAAATCCTTTCTGGAGCCAAGTGGCCTATTAGGCTGGGCTTACAGTATCTCTTGTTTCTGTAGTGTTAAGCAAATAAGAGTCTTCAACTCCCCTGGACAGGACACTAACCCATTACAGGTTAACCCCCAGCAGCAGAGCTGGTACTCATTTATACAGCTGAGTCAACTGGAACAAGTCAGGTGAAGAGTCTTGCTCAAGGGCACAACACAGTAGTCTGGCTGGGGCTCGAACTTTATCCTTAGGATTTTTGAGTCGCATACACTAGCTAACTGCTTGGCCTTTAGACTGCTGACTAGCGTGCAAAAATTTGTCTACAATTAAATATCTAGTATATAAAACTAATTCTATAAACTAATAACCACATTAAAAGAAATTATACATATCAAACCTTGTGATCCTTGCCATCAACCTCATATACTGATATTGTTCCTTTTCTGTAAATTTCTTTTCCAGGTGGTTGTCGCATTTGACACTTTACCTGGGTGATAATTGTAAACAAAATTATATTTTATCATTTAGTATCTAATTCTTAAATGTTGGATTATGGTATGCAAAACCCAACAAAAAATGGAACTGCATCATTTTTACTCCAAATGATAATGTGAAAATTTTGGTAAAACAAAACCTTTGATTTTTATAGACATGTATGCCTTGATGCTAATTTTCTTAAGAAAAGAAAACCTCACCTTAAACCTGAATAGGCAATATTAACAACAATAATTATAACAGTAGTAATAAGAAAAACAACAGTAACATTGCTAATCTTCAGGCTTTCATGTGGATAAAACATGATAAAAAAGTTAAATCTATAAAAAGTTTTACGGTTTACATGCATCAAAAATTTTACAAAATGTACATTGGTGTTTCATCTTCTCTTGTGGAAGGCTTCATCAGAATGATATGTAATATGATAAAAAAGTTAAAATCTATAAAAAGTTTCACAATTTACATGTGTTAAAAATTTTATAAAATGTACATTGATGTTTTGTCTTCTCTTGTAAGGCTTGATGAAGCCTTCCACAAGAGAAGATGAAATGTCAATGTACATTTTATAAAATTTTTTATGCATGCAAACTGAAAACTTTTTATAGATTTTAACTTTTTATCAACAGTAACATTACTAGATGTACTACAACCATGATAACAATAAAAGTTAACAACCATCCACCATGGGGAGGTAGGAAAAGGAGGATATATACAGACACCCAAAGTGTCGAGACATACATCTAATGCTAGGCATTGACTCTACGGGGGAGGGAGGGGGATAGTTGTAAATAATAGTTTCAGTATTTATCAAAACATAAGAATAAATTCAAAATGTGTTTTATTTTAAAAGAAACAATACTGAAATAGAAACCTTTTTTCTAGATTTAGCACAATTATTTTGACTACCGTCTTACAACGAACTAATATAACTATTATATAATAACACCTAGGATACTGTGAGTTACTGGAGCCAATCAGAGCTCTCACAAATAGATAATTTTATTGGTTGCTTTGATAAATACTTATTAGCTATTGCCTACATGGTGCATGTATCTTAAAACATGAAAGGTATGTTAATGTTTTGCAGAGAAAAGAACACACACTATCTTACTCATTCATACTGGTCATCACACAAAAAATTTGTTGTGTTGTACTGACAAAAATAAGTTAATGTAATTAAATTTTGGTCGTTTGAACCATTTATTAAGCATATTTTTTCATATTGGTTGATGAATAATGAGAAAATGCTCTACAAAACACTTGTCAAAATTTATCAAAAATACAAAAAAAAATATTTACCATGTGCTCTCTGAATGTTTTTTCATATTTCATGTATTTTAGACAATATTCACAGAGCCAGAGCTTGGATTGCTTCCCATAATCCTCTGGGAATGGCGAGAAGTACCATGCATCAATCTCATATTTCCCAATTTGAATTTTATCAACAAACTTGATTTTTGTGATCTGTGGAACAAGAAGATATAAGAACAAATTACCCAAAATGGAAAGCAAGATGAAAGTTTTTGAAAGTAGCACAAACATTTTTGGCCCACTGCACATAAATATATATAACACTGAAAAGTTTTACTTACTGCTTCATGTTCTTTCTCAAGAGCGGCAGTTGTTGGGTCCATTTCTGCATATGTCTGAAGACACAAATAATTGTCATCAGGTAATGTTTATATTGAAACACTTGCTACACATTATTCAATACATTGGTGACAAAATTATAATATACCTTAAAGCTTGATTTTAGTATCTTTTAGCAAGAATGTCCAATAAACTACAAAATTTCTTAAGAATTTGGAGAGTCAAAAATTCCACCAAAATTGTCACTTGGGATATTTCAGCAATATTCCAAACAACACTCTGTTATTCAATCTGATGTCAATCTGATGTCTCAAATAAATTTACTTATTACCATTTCCTTTACCTAATTATATATAACTGTTGTATACTTTAGTGCCTATAGCCCACATAACTTCATGTACAAATATACCCACAGCAAGACAAGATGTTTTTAAGTCCTTGTACTACTGGGGTACATTAGTTACAAACTGAATATTTCTTAAGTTGTGAATTCATATGCTTGCACTCAATGTACTGATTAATCGCTGTTTATAATTTTTGGTTTCTAAGTAACTATTTGTTCCTCGAGCAAAAACTGCTTATTTTTTTTGGGAGGGGGGGTGGAAGGGGTAGATGGGGGGGGGGAATTGTAAGAGGGCAAGTAAAGAGGATCAATCAATCAATTAATCTAAATGGTTCCACTTCCATTTCCATCTGCATTTGATCCTCTTTGCTCCACCAACTCAAACACAATCATGTTTCATTATATTCAAGCACCCATTAAAAACTTGTTAAAAGACAAAAAGGTCTGGAAATCAAATAATGGAAGTCCACCTTTTGAACATGATTAATTTCATCATGTTTCCGTTTCTGATTTCTTGTTAACTTTCTCTCTGGCCCATCTGAAGGTTCACTTTTGTCTTGAATGATCACATTTTCCTTGGAATCTCCACTTAACATAGATGACATTGATAAATCAACTCTGTCACCCCCAACCCATTCATCCAATCTTCTGTTGACTAGAACAAAGTTGAGAGAAGATATCCATAAACAAAGAAACATTAGATAAAACAATAAACACAGTGATTTTTTATCCAAATCATTAGATCAGTTAGTGGTTCCAATTCTTAGAAATAAAGGATGTTACATGACTGCTCAGAGATATGAATTTTATCTTCATGCACAGAAAGTATCCCTTGCTTCACTCACTTGTGAGAGAAACTTTCAGCATGAGACCCCAGATAAAATTTGTATCCCAATCATATCTTCTAGATTATTACTGACAGATGAAATACCTATATAAAACAAAACTTTTTCAAAATAATTGGCTGTGCACCTGAGTTGAAGCTCTCTTTTGTAATTAGGCATTTCCACAATCATGCACAGTGTGTATATTCCACTGTTTTGGCAGGCCACAGGTCTTACAAATGTCACCAAACTCTGTTGCCCTGACAAAACAATGGGCAATAAACACTGCAATTAATCATTTTGAAATACCATACAAAGGCAAAAACAATTTTATATCTTGGAAACCATAACATTTATAAGACCTGTGGCCAGCCAAAACAGTGGGATATATACACTGTGCATCATTGTGAAAATGCCTTATTGGCTAATCATGTTAGTAACCATGGCAACACTAACATCTTTACACATGAAAGATAAAAATAGTAATTTCACTGTGTGTGGTGAAGATTTGGTTTTTTAGTAAAAGAAAAACCCTAGTATTTCAGTATCTATAATAAAACTTGTTTCTAAGCTTTTAGTATTGAAACTTAAATATTTGTTGAAATTATTTTGAGAATTAATTTAATTATCTTGAACAAACGTAAAGTACAACAAGCAAATCAGAATGAATGCAACTATTAACTCTTTCTCTCAAAAATTGACAAGTTTAATCAATTTAAAATCTCGTTGCTTTTTGGAAATTCTCCAAAAAAGATCTGTAATACCAGATGGTATTACAAGGGACTTGATTTTGAAATTAATCCGTTGCATTCTCTTAACTTTAGAAGCCGCACCTGACTTTTCTGAGAAAAAAACTCTATGAATAAATTTTAAATAGCTGGTTTGAAAATTGCTTTTGCAAGATTATAATCAAGTTATACCTAATAAAAATATAATTCGAGCATCGACTGACAAATGGAACGGCTGCAGCTTCACATTAAGATTGAAAATTCTCATATGAAAAAGCAATTGATTCGAGGTATTGGTTTCAGTTTATTGTGGCCTTCTTTAGTTAGAAATATTACATAAGCTGTGTGTTTCCGGGAGCTTCAAACCACAATACCACGTGCTGCAAACGAAAACAAGTACGATCGACATAATTATTACATCATTACTTACATCCATTGTAATGTACATAATACTCGGCCATTCCATCTTCCGAGCTTCTTTTATGTATAATCTCCGCTGGATCTGCATTCAGATGCAAGGAATCAGTAAAACGAGCTGTGCAAACGTCAAATCGTAAAAAAATGAAGTGTTATGTAAATTTCAAATGATGCAGCAAAAAGAAACTTACGCCATGTCTGGTCGGCCCTTTGTACCTGGCATAATTTGTCTCCAATATACTCCAGTTCTGAAAATTTCCGCACCTTTGGAGCTTTTTCATTCCCTTTCATAGTTTTAGTCTCGAGAACACCGTTTTCTTCCCTGTTGTTCGAGGGCTCTTTCTTCGCCGTCCGTTCAGGCATGGCGGCCATTTCTTTTTGTTTTGTTCAACACACGTGACTAAAAGACACCAAATTTGTCTGACCGAGAGGAGACTGGAAGCTAAAGGAAATAAAAAATAAAAGCCAAAATAGTCTCTGCGAGCGTGATCGTGAGGAGTCAGCTTCATGGCTGAAGAAAGGATGGAAGGTGAGAGGAAGCCGGGATGGAAAGTTGGAGGATGATAGGGAAGAAGGGAGGACTGGAGTTAGAGAGAGGGAGGCCAGAGGATGGGAGGAGAGAGGAAGAGAAGGGAGGGAGGGAGGATGGGAGAGAAAGAGGGGGAAAGGGCGCCTGCGACATTTTGTTTATTTGTTTTTTCCCGGACTCGCGGGAGTGTTCACACACACATGCGTTCCCGGTTTGCGCTGATTGGCTAGAATTGACAGCAGAGCGCTTGTGGGCGGAATGAAAATTTGTATGGGATCACTGCAAGCTCTCTTTCCCCTCCTCTCCCCCAGTCTCCCTATCCCCAAAGAGAGCTTGCCACGCATGCTAGGATGATAGGGAAGGAGCGATCGAAACCAGTGGATTGGATGGAGAGAGAGAGAGGGAGGAAAATTGGGTGAGAGAGAGGGGGACGGTCCTACTTGTAGCCAGATACTTAGAGTTAAAAAGTATCACCCTTTGGCAATACATGAAACCTACTGACACAACGCAACCAAAAATAACAAATGTTCCAGCTTTTTTTGGTCCGACCGTTGAAGATAAACCCTTTGCACGTGTTGAGGATTAGTTATTGATAGATCCATTAGAACGTCTATTGTTTTATCGTAGGATAAACTCTGAGGCGGACGGATTGTCCCAACAATGATCAATTGGACAGCCACTGTTTTGGACTGTGAAGTCGTTGGAGTCGGCTTACAAAAGCCGAACCGCTGATTGATCGCATCGTATCTGATTGCCAATGAATGGCTGTTCAGTATTGAATTAAGAACGGCCTTAAACCGGGTTGACAACAGATATCAAATCTGATGGCGCGGGTCTGTTGCGTCTTCTAATTTTTACCACGTAATTCATTTTTTTAATTTGCAGTACTTTATTTTGAGAGGGTACAAAAGATAAATTTGTAGTTAGATGGTTGGTTGAAAATCAACACTATTCAAAGCGGCGCTGCGGGGAACAAAGACTTCTCTTTGAAGGATATCTTGTCATATTACGATCATTACAATATTAACTTCCTTTGAACATAAACCTCGCTGCAATTATTGGGCACTTAACAATTCAGTTTAATATGTTTTCATAAGATTTCTTATTGTTCAAATAAACATACCTCGGTACCATACCTCTTAGGGTTTCTATTGATTACGGTCGTCACAGCAAGCTGATCACTGATCTTAGAAAAGCCAAGGTACTAAATAAAGCTGATGGATCGAAACCAGGTCCCAAGCCCCCTGGGCCGTCCACGCGAACAGTATGGCATTTTGTACACCCGTTCAAAAAGAGGGGCCTAATCCAGCAAGTGCCACATATTCATTTCCGGTTTTTTTTTTTTTTCATCCCAGGGGCAGAAATGATGTGATTCTTTCACAGTACGCGTTTTCACGTGTGGGGTGCCCCGTCGAACTTGCAGTGAGTTCTGCGTGCACCCTTACGCCGCTCTACAAGAAACTCGTCTGTTATTACTCATAAAATAAACTTAGTCAATCTTTGAGCATCTTAGCTAACTTCTTGTTGCGCAAGTTGGCCTGTCAAGATCTCATTCAGAGCCAAACGGGCGGAGGAAACTTTTGGTGCCAGACACTAACCCTGCAATCGCGTTTGGCCTCGGGGCACAACAAGGTAGGTCATTACTCGTTTTATTTACTCCTGAAATGTGTTTGTTTTTCAATATCTTTAAGCCATTTGACAAACATAGAGTGTTATTACTCATTTAATAAGCAAAACTGTGCAAGATTTATCGTTTTAAAGTAGCCTGTTATGTTAGTAGGGGATGCACCTTGGTTCCTTCATATCGATTACTCAATGAACGAAAGTAATTGTACTTGCAGCGTTAGTGCCAACCGTTACTTGTCCATTCTGTTTTGAAATCGATGGTCTCTCAACTAATGGTGCGGGATTCATAGTTTTTAGCTAGGCAGACGGTTTGCTAGAAAACCAAACGGTTGTTCGTGCTATACTGACCAGTTATAAAAACAAAATTTGATTTTTCCCCCAGATGAGGTTATAAGTTACCTGGGGCAACCGAACGTTGGTGTTATTGAAAGAAGCATCATGCCAGACATCACAAAATAAGATATTTTGTTATACCCCGAGATATTTAGTTTCAAAATCGCAAAAAAAAATATAAAAAATGGTTGCTTTCATTCGAAACCACAAGGAAAAGAAACTGATCAAATAATTCAACCATTCTAACACCATAAAGAAATAATTGTTATTTCATTCCTTATTATATTTGACTTATGCCGTGTACCAGGAAAATCTTTGCCTCCAGCCGTCTCGATGGTCTTGACCGCCCGCCCTTTTAGCCTTGAACTTGCACATGTCTCGATCTGCACGGATTGCAGTGCTGGCGTAAAGCCAACTTAATAACACAAGCAAAGTGTTAAAAAAACACATAGAACGATTTTTTTGTTTTGACTGATCGGACAGTAAGGTTTACACGTGTATTTCTTTTTTTGTTGAATTTTTTCGGTTTCCCGGCCTGTTCCGGTGTCTAATAATTGGTAAATGCACTCTTCGTGATTGCTTTTGATTTACTGTCTCTCATCGGAAACCTCGGATAAGCCATTATAAAAAGAGAAAATTGAAAGTGAATAGTTAAATAGATAAATAAACAGATAAATAAATAAGTAAATAGGTAGATAAGTACCGTAGATCTATAAATAAATGAATGAATGCATCAACGAATGAATACCTTGCTTGGCAGAAGTTTCATTGTTTTTCTCTCCTCTAGAGGAAAGAAAAAGGCAAAACCTCGATCTGCCCTGCCAAGCATGCGCAAGATAACGAGCGAACAAACGAATATTAAAATAGATAAAGAAAGTAACAAATAAAAGAAAATTATAAAGCTAGAATTGTGATACCATGTATTGTTTTTGGCTTTTAAGAATTTCTAGTTAACTTCAGCAACTATAATTAGAGGCATATTTCATGTGTATAGTGACATTTGGGCAGTGTCTATCACTGGTCGTATTAATGCCAAGGTTAAAGTAGTTCTTTTCCCCCAGTCATCAATTTACGCCACGAACTATTAGCTGAAAACTAAAAGAATTAAGGTTTAGAGTGCACGTGCGATGTAATGTTCTCAGCAATTTAGCCATTCCGATCGCTTTTTTGCTTTGGAAAAACAGAATTTTGCGTGCAAAAGCAACACCGGAAGTCACGTCTTGTGCTACCTAATCCAACATCACTTGAACTTGGAATCCGCGAATCGCTTTTGATTTTGGAAAAAAGAACGAGGAGATACCGCGTGTAAATTGACGCATGTAAAATATTTATAATGTATATAATGGCCTTTACACTAGACGCTGCTAAATTGATGTTGTACTCCCGAGTACAGTGGAGCATACTAAGTTTAAATGGTCTGGAACCTGGGAACGTAGTCCGTTACAAAATGTGGCTCGAGGAACTCTGATGTTGTACATAGGATTAGAATTTTAAAACGACCAAAAAAATAAGCTTACATTGGCTCGAAGGGCCAGGACAAGAAAGAGCCACTGGCATCAAGGACACCTCATTACTAAAGTAGGCCAGTTCAGTGTGGAACAATTTTAAAATCAATGGTAATGGCTTTCGTTGGTCAAACACCCATCGGACTTTTGTATTATCCCATAATCTACAAATCATCGAATGAATACTTGGGACGTCTACTAAGTTTTGCTACTTTTTGAGGAAATCGTTTATCGTGTATAAGAGAGGAAGGGTTTTAAGTCTTTGTATGGCATATTACATTGCATTTCTGGGTTTAGAATAAGCACAAATAAAACATCCTGGAAGCGTATATAATATAATGCGGAACATCAGTTCAAAAGGGTGTGAATAGGGTTTACGACCGATTATTGAGAATACTGAGATCAAATATTTGAAAGGTTTTGAAAGTGATTACCGGCGTTTGATTACGCGCGTATAACCTTCCAGTCAAACTTGCTTCTCTAAACTAGAACCCATGCCTTTCATGTTACCAGTTTAGGAGAATTTTGCTTTTCATCTTCAGCTGTTTTCTATGTTTGATCAACTGCTATTTTCTTATTACCAAATGTTTTAATTAGTATGAGTTACGTAAGGAGAAATTAATTGTTGCATAAAAAGTTTGCTGGGGATGAAAGGGTGAAATGGTGAAAGAAAATGGACAATTGTTAAATCGACCAAGAATTACCTTGTTTTAATTATTGCCCTCTGGTCGTATTCTGCGATATCTTCTGTTTATCGTACGCATTTTTGTATATGCCCTTGAACGGCTTACGTCTAGCCTCAGTCACGAGATCGTGACAAGGCCGGTGACAGAATTCTACTAACGCTGATTTGACTAAACGAGGATGGTGTCACCAGGGAAGCGCTCGGGGCGGCTTATAGGCCGTTCTGACGCCATTGTTAACCCGTACACCCGGCCCTGAATCTTTAGTCGCGTGGCAAACTGGCGAGTTTGACGTATAGTAGCAAACTGGGTTTGACCAGCAACTTCACAACATGTCCTGAGTAATTCCTTTTGTTACTGATTCGACCAAGGTAACAAGGATAAAGAAAGGTAATGTCGGTAGTTTCTTCAGCTTTCTGAGAGTGCTGCTATCAATGGAAGACGACGGTGCGCCCTTTACCCCCTCCCTCTGTCAGTGCTCCGTTTTACGGGTATTCAAAGCTACAGCTACACTGATCA
>JAOBRD020442109.1:0-18416 GCA_027575215.2 Hydrozoanthus sils | reverse complement strand
ATTCATGCTTTTAATGAATTGAAATGTTTAAAAATGTTCTTGCAAAACTAAAATCAGGTTCATAAATCCATGACATTTTGAAGCCATTCCTAAATTTGAAAAAGTAGTTACTGTTAGATTTTTATGACCAGCTGTTTGGAACACTTTAACATGTGTTTGATTTGCCAGCCTAAGAAAAATTGGTGGAATTTCTTCTTGTCCTTCCCTTAACCCATCATTTGTTACTGTGTAAAAAGATGAAAAAAAACACATTGAAATTGAGAGAAGTAAATTAAAATTTTCACTGGCTCTCAACTTTCAAACAATCAACTTTTTAGTATATTGCAAAGTTATTATATAGGTGCTTATTTCTGACTGATGCAGTAAGCATTTTTTGTTAAACTAATTTTAAGTCTAAATTTTAACATGTTGTACCCAGGTTCTCCAATACAAGAAGAAGTGCGGGGAGCTCGAGACTTCAGTAAATGAATCCAAGCAGTCTGAAGAGGATGCAAAGAAAAAGGTTTGATTTAGTTAAATGTAGAAATTAATTTGCATGATCTTACAACAATAATTGCATTTGAACTGTATTAATTGAAGGGTCCTTTTTTTAAAAAAATTCTTATCTGTGTTCTAAAACCAAAGAAGAATGATATTAATCGAATGAATCTGCTTGTGACTAGGATCTGAATCTGTATTTTTAAGATTAGAGGGTTTTGCATTTCATTTAGAACGGGTTTGAAGGGTTGAACATTGCCAGGGGTCGTTTATTAATATATTGCACTGAATTACTGTATGGTGTCAAGGCCTGTTGGAAACTTTTGGTAGACCTTTTTCACAGAAAAGAATAAGATTTGCCCAAAGAAATGCATTGAAAGTTACACTTGAATGAGAAATTTTGTCTCAGTGATTGATTTTGTCAATGTAACCATTTCAGTTGATGTCAGCAAACGATTCCTTGAGAGAGCACGAGGCCAAACTTAAAGAGACTGAAGAAGAGCAGAGCACAGAACTGGAAAATGCACTTATCAGGCTGGAGGAGGAACAGCAGAGGTAAACTGTTGCAAGAGCTCTCTAAATTTCTTTACTATCTGTATTATATTTTGATATGAGAATCTGAAATTATAATGATTGAAGATATTTGAACAATTGCGAAACCTTAACACTTGTTTAGATTCCTTTATCTTTTTCTACTACTCTTCCCAGGTTTCTCAACCTTCAGTCTTGTGCTTTTCAAACTAAATTATTATAAAGTGTTCATAGATACAAGAATTGTAACTACATCTTGTGTATCTATGACAACTGAAAATTTTGGTTAAAGAGAACAGTGCCCATAATGATAAAAAGTTTAAATTAATGAGTTGTCTTGAAGAATTTGTTATTAGTTTGATAAAATCAAAAAATTATTACTTATATGAGTATTAAATTCTTCAAGACAATTAAGCATTCATTAAAAACTTTTTATGGTTGTGGGCTTTGTTCTATTTAGCCTAGAAAAGCTCTTTTTTCCTAGTTTAATCTGAGTTTATATATCATTCTATAGTTATATAGTTCCAACTCTGTTTTCATAGAATAGAAGAGTAGAGAATGTAGACCTTCTTTTGTAAAGGGTTGGTTAAACCCTAGACAAGTTTCGCCAGCCAATTGCTTTCTGATTTTCTCTAACAGGAGCGCCAGCTTGCAGCATGTCAATAACATGTTGCGTGAACAGCTCGAACAAGCAACATCAGCCAATCAGCAGTTGACAATGGATATCCAGAAGTTGACAACAGACTGGAATAAAGCACGAGAGGAGTTAGAGGCAAGAGATGAGGAAGAACATGCATACTTTGCCAATGAACACACAAGGCTGATGGATTTGTGGAAGTCACTGAATGGCTTCAGGAGGCAGTTTTCTGAAATGAAATCAGCAACTCAGAGGTACTAAAAATTGTTTTCTTAACTTGCTAAAAAAAAATTGCTACAATGCAACCAAACAAGAGAAGTTGTTTAAATCAGTTAACAGTACCATTAGAAACTTTTAGAATGAGAATTACTTCAAATGATATTTTGATATGTGGTAAACCATTTTTTTGTCCCTCAGTTATCAATCCTTTAGAATGAACAGATCAGTTATTCTGACAGCAGTGATTTTAAAGTCACTTCATTAGTTTAGTTTCATTCATTGATTCAACATTTGACTTAATCAATATTTAAGCTGTAGCATTTTTGATGAACTTATTCCCATTTATGTTGTTTATTCTGCTGTTGTTGCTCACTAAGCAAATAGAAAATCAAATAATACTAAGTCACTTTCTGTATTCTTATGTTATTCAAATATCTGTCTTTCTATCATTCACAGGGACTTGTCAATGGTACGTGCTGAGGTCAATAAATCTGTCCGCGTTGTACAAGGAGCCTGCATGGATTTGGATAAAAATCTCCGAGGGATGGACTCTAATACCCAGGCTGCCCTTGAGGAAGAGAGGAGAGGCAAGCAGATGGTGAGTGGAATCTGGGTTCCAGCAGCTTTGTTATTTTTGCTGTATGTGAATTTGCTCCAACTCTGAAAATGCTGATTCTGTATGTTTATATTGGTGTAAAAAAATAAGTTATTTGGTATTTATTTTTGCTAGGCTGAAGAGCAACTGCGTAACAAAGTTCAAGAGTTTATTGAGCTCCAAAACAAGTTCGATCATGAGAAGACAGACTTGATGGTGAAGTAAGTGCCTCGGTCACTGAATAAACTAATTGAGCAGGACAGAATTTATGTATTTTTATTGATGCAGCCTACCTTTTTGAATGAAGATGAATAGCAGGGATCAATGGCTTAACCTCCCTGTCCACAGACAGTTGGATGAAAGAAGGCTGCACAAAATGTTCAACCATCAGCAAAGCTGGGGATGAAACCCAGGGTCTCACACTTGAGTCACATTTCTTACTGACTGAGCCAAGAACATGCACACAGAATCAGAGGACCTAATGGCAGTTAAGAGTTTCTGTGGGGATGAGTTTCTATTTCTAAAGAAGATTTTGATCTTCTTTCAAATTTTGATCAGAAAATAAAACCCTTTCAATTCCCAATATGTTACTAAATTCTCCCAACGCAATCCAATGTTTTCTTTGTTACCAGTTTGGGAAAATTTTCATTTTCATTTTCAGTAGTTTCCTATGTTTTTGTGAAATTCATTTTGTTCAGTACCAGTTGTCTACATCTTTTAATTAAGTTTGGTAAATTGTGAAATATTACGCAAATAAGTAATGAGAAGATAGATGTTGATAGCTGACTGAGACTGAAATCTTGCTTTGCTGTTTTATCTCCTCAGGTTGAAGGACTTAACAAACATGAAAGAAAAACTTGAAAAAGGGATGGCAGAACAGGAGAACACCATTGAGATGCAACGCAAGAAGATTAACGGCCTAGTTAGTACTGGCACCAGACCCTCTGCACAATATGCCCATAAGACCAGCCCCCTTGCACCCTTACCCGCACCCCTGGCCACACCCTCATGGTTCAGCCATATTGCATCAGAGGTTGGCCAGCCCGGTGGCACACGATCATTTCTGTGTCACATGACTACAACAGAAATTGATCCAAACAGAAAATTTCTGGCCGAGAAAGATGAGTTTGAATCAAGAACTCCACAAAAGACATAAAAGCTTTTTCTTCTGACACCAACTGAAAAAACCTTAGCTTTGCAGAAAGTAGGTGGAGTACTTTTTTGCACGAGCTGGGTTTTTTGTGGTCAGAAGAGCCTTCTCTTGTCTTTTCTTGATTCGATTTCGTTTTGTCTTTCTGTAATGGTCATTATTGGGGAAAAATTTTTTATAATTGTTTTGTTTAATTTAGGTCTTGATTAAGAGGTTAACTTGGTATATACTGGTAGAGCAATGGTTAACTTCCACTACTATGAAAGAAACATCAAATCTTGTAACTAACTTGAGTAAAACGTTAAAAGTTGTATACGAAATATGAGTACTGTAATTAATATTAATAGAAAAATATCGCTATTTAATATGTATTAGATTCAAATGTATGAAATTATCAATAAAGTCTGATGACAAAATAAAACATTGTTAGGAGCACGAGTTGGGGCGCAAGTCTGAGGAATGGGAGACACAGAGTGAAGCAGGAATGGCGGCTCTTCGTGAAGAGGCAGAAATCTTGCAGAACACTCTCCGGGAAGTGACTAGGTGAGTAGTGTAGTTTTGAGTTGTATTGAAACAGATAATAGCAAATAAGTAATGTTTAAAACACTTTAAAACAATTGTAGATTATTGTAAACACTTGTGCTTGTATATTTAGATCAATGTACACCTGACTCAGTTTGGCGTTTTCCCAAAGGACAGCGTCTTAGTTTGTACAGGGTTACGCGAAATGGAGAGTAGCAGCGATTTTCTACCCATAAACTTTCATGGAACCTACTGTCGTTGTTGCGTCGCTTTCATGCTAAGGCTGGTTACAATTCAGGAATGTCAGTTAATATACAAAGCATACTTCTTGCAGCATGAATAACATGAGTTTCACAAAACCGTTTTTGTCGCGAAATGACTGTCTAAATAACAATGTTTGATTTGAAATATTAGTTATTTTAGTTTTCTTAAGAGAATATAAATACTAACATGCACCTTGTGACTAATGTGACAGTTTGGTCAAGCAAGATGCCGACACAACTGGCCGACTGCTTGGGTCTCCCGGTATTGAAGAGGAGTTCATTGACCGAGTGGATGCCAGCTTTGACGAGTCCTCTGGGCCAGGGGGAGAGTTTAGGAGTGTATCACCCTCCAGAGCTGCACGTCTACGTTCGGCGTCGCCAACACGCATTCGCTCTCCAGCAGTCCAGGATAACGCTTTGGCTCTGGTCCAGAACTCTGTCCACAAACGGAACTTGCAAGTCCATGAGCTGAAGAGCAAGATGGAAGCTGCCCGCGAGGAAGCAGCGGTTACCAAGAAACAACTTGATGAAACCGCTAATTCAAAGAAACAACTTGAGAAGGCGTTAGCAAGTGCGCGGGATGAGGTTGATGCCACGTAAGTAGACTGGGTCGGTTGAGACATTCAGTTGCAGTATAATAAAGTGTTTATTCTCGGTGCTGTCCAAATGGATGGTTACCAGAATTTCTACAACGATGTCTATATCAGGACCAGCTGCCACACTCTCAATCCCAGGCTTTATAAAAGGTGCCAGTCGAGAGGACCATATGGATTCCAAGCTTCTTACATTTGTCCCTACACTTCCTTACTTCATCGCTATCATAAATTTAGTAAAATTTTTAAGGCAAACGTAAAATTAAAACTGTTAAACTCTAAAAACTCAAACGTTTTTTTGTTGAGAACGTTTTAGTTATAATTACAAATTAGCCTTATCAGTTTTACTAGTAAGTATTTTTAGCGATTTCAATGATATTTGGAAGTTTTGTACCATTTTTCCTTTGTCACTTTTAATAGGAAGCAGAAGGTTGTTGAAGCCAGCCAGGACCGGGATCGTTTCAAAGCTCACTCAGATACCATCAACGCTGAGAAGTCAAACCTTGAGAAAGCCAAACAGTCGCTCATGGAACAGGTTGAAGGTCTCACAGCAGAGAACGAGAAGCTTCAGGCAGCAAACAACGAGCTTCAGCGTCAAAGAGATAATCTGGAAGACGACAAGGAAGATCTGGAAAGGGAGAAGGAGAGATTGATAAAAGAGCTGCAGAGATCCGCCCAGGTTCTTGAGCAGTTAGAAGGTAAAAACATATTTTGTTTTTAAATTTTTTCAGTTCCAACGAATATTGCTTTTCATCTGTTTACTATGTTTGACATTTTCTCTCTATGGTTTGTTAAAGGAGAAGTTAGCTATTGATAAACTGGCAGAACGAGTTTCCCGAACTTTGCCATGAACATAATTCTGAGCCTCGATCGTACTTGGACTTTTGTGTTACCCCATTCTCATACCCAGTGATTGTTAAGTTTCCTTAACGTATCTTTTACTGAAACTCTCCAATCCGCACTTAATCCCGTGTACATCATTGGATCCTTCCTTTTTTGCTAGGGTTGTCTTTCACATTCACGAGTTTGTGTCTCGGGGTGTTGCAAAGATTGTCATCATGTACTGAGTGTGTGATGTTCATGGTTCGCACTACTCCTGGACTTCCTGGAAAACACAAGGACTTTGAAATTTCCATCCAAGGGCCCTGGAAAACTTTTGGAAAAACAGTTAATTTCCCTGTGCTCCTGGAATTTTGTGGAAAATATTTCGACTCTATAACAAACAAACCAAAACTTACTGAAGCATCTTGCTCGCAACTAAGCTTTTTGTATTTGGACTACGTTTCGGGAGTTTTTTTCCTTGGGATTTTGGTCAGTTTTTGTGTATACAAGGTCTTTATGCTACAAGTAAATGTTTCAGAAAGAGACAATTGACTAATATACCAGTCGTTGCTCTTGTGGTAGAGTTAAAATTGGTGTTTATGTTTTTCCCGAGAGAGAATTAGCGGTTGGGTCCTTGAAAATTGTTTTAATACCCAGTGAAACTCCTGGAATTTTGTTTTCATCAATCAGTACGAACCATGATGGGAGAGTTTTTCATTGCAAGGCTTGTTTCACGGCCACGAGTTTCTATCTCAGAATGATGCAAGGATTGAACCATATCATGTTATCATTTACGTGATGTTATTGTTTTAGGGAAGAACTCGAGCTTGAAGGAGGAGATAGTTCACCTGAAGGAGCAGCTGTCGCGAGCCCTGCTGGACAAGGAGGTACTGGACCAAGAGAAGGCCCACATCAGCGAGACGCTCTCCAAGTCTGAGCTACAGAAAGCAGAGCTTGAGCTGGAGGTGAACAAGTGCAAGTCTGAAGAGGTGGCCTTGAGGGACGCCCTTGTTAAGTTGCAGTCGTTGAACGAAGGTGGGCCCGCCAATCTGTTCTTTATTAACCCTTTCAGTTCGCCGTCGTTTCTAGAGCCGTTTTCATCAGAACGATGTAAGGAACATTAAGACTCAAGGACGGCAACATCGGTGACGAAGGTTTACCCAAAAAACAACTTTCTTGCTTTCCCTTTCTGATCACGTATGACTAGTTTGCTTTCTCGTTAGTCCGAGTTACGCTTTGCCAATAGAAAAGGAAAACGAAATTGACAAAATTTTGAAGGTCGTTCTCGTAGTCGTAACACTAAAAGAGCATAGAAACTCTGTTAGTTATAGATGTTTTAAAGTCGATTTTGGATGGACTGAGACGAGACGCACCTGACCTGTTACGTCATATTTTTGGTCTTTTTTTTGGGGGGGGGGAACACTTTTAGCGGGAAAAATTCAAAATTTTACACGCCGTATCTTGGTGTACTTTCATCGTATGTTTCTCAAACTTGGCAAACCAATGTTTTTATAGTATACTTTTGCAAAAATGAAAAACTGATCTCGTGTCATATGCTCTTTAAAAACTGAGATTTTACGTTGTAATTTTCGATACAACGGCGTGCAGGTGACCCGCACGGTGCATTCCAACGTGCAGCTATTGTATTCACTATTGTTCTCTACCACCGCTGTCAGCGTTGGCGTCCTGGTATCTAAAAGTTAATCTTTCTTTACCCGTTCGGAGGAGCCGTGTTGCTGAATGCATGATGTTACTAAAGCACGAACTTTTTTGTTTTTAATTTTAACAAACTTAAAAATACAAAATTTATACTATCGAATTCAGAAGGATCTGAACCCACGAACTTTGGGACATTGGTCCGATGCTCTAACCACTAAGGTATGAAGTCTCATGGAGAGCAGATCATGACTATATCGATCTAATGATGAGTTTCTGTGAGACTTCTTAGCTAGGTGGTTAGAACAGAGGACCGGTGACTCGAAGATTGGGGTTCAAATCCTACTAAAGTCAATAGTAATATTTGACGAAGTTGGAAATAAATAAAGAAGTTCTATGCTTTACTAACATTTTGCATGGAAAAGCGCATATCCCATATTCACACCCCTGAACTCAGTTGCATAAATGACATCATAACCGCTTATTGTGTGTTTGCTTTTTCCTCAAGGATTGGGTCAGGATAAGCTAGAGCTGAATAAGATCATCCGCCAGATGGAGGCTGAAAAGACGCATCTTGGACAGGAGAAACGGGATCTTGAGGTGGAGAAACACAGCATTCGCCAAGAGCTGATCCGCGTGGAGCAGGAGAAGGTTGATCTTGACACAGAGAAGAGCACCCTCGACCAGAACCTTTCCCTCTATGAACAAACTCGCGAGTCGCTCGAAAAGGAGCTCCAGATTTCTAACAGAGAACGTGCCGAGCTCACAGAAGCCTTGAATCAAGTAAGTATTTAAAGAGATTTAACAATGAAAAACTTTTTGGTCCTTTGTAGCTTTTTCTGTGCCCTTGATTTATAGAACGTAACTTAATGTCTATGTGCTTTAGTGTTTCACTTATTCTGCTTTCTTTAAGTGTACCAACCGTTTAATCTGCGTCATCTTGTAAAGTTAAATGTTACAGCTCGCTTCAAAAACTTAGGTATTCTACTGTTGCTTTTGAGGCATTGCTTTAACTCAACACCGTTTTGTTTTCACTGACAACCCAACACGCAGTTCAAATGCTTAAGGAACTTACGTATTGTTGGTTGTAATTATGGCGACGTCTCAGAACTTTCTTTTGTGATTTTAGACCACAAGAGAAAGAGACCAGCTCCACGAGGATCTAATGCAGGCCCGCCGTGAAGTTGAGCGGCAGAGCTCCAATGTTGTGCGTCTCGCCAAAGAAAAGGAGGAACTCACCCGGGAGAAATCAAGCCTTACAGTTCAGGTGAATTCCGCTGAGCGTGAAAACCGCGGGCTTGCCGAGAACATTGCCAGTTATAAGAGCGAGAAGGAATCACTGGAGACTGCCTTGTACGAACTTCAGCAGACCGCTACTAAACTAGAAAGCCGCAAAGAAGCTCTTGAAGCTGAGAACCAAGAACTGTTGCTTGCTAAAGAAGCTTTGACTGTGGACATTCAGCGCGTGAAGAAGGAGAAAGAAATCGAGGAGATGAAGTTGCAGAAAGAGAAAGAGCTTCTCGAGCAGAAACTGAGTCAGAGCCAGCGAGATGGCGAGGTGGCCGTGAAGAGACTGGAACAGAAACATGAGGAGGAAACGGAGATGTTGAAGCGTGATAAAGGTAGTGCTATGCTGCAAGCCAATCAGGAGAAAGAAGAGGCTGTTAACCAACTCAAGGTATAATCTCATTGCAATAACTAATGAAATAATCTATGATGAAAAAAATGCTTGATTTTGATTGGCGGAGGGCGCTGTATCTACTTTGCAACACTGGAATTTTTTTGTTTCTATCGAATTAAAGCTCCAAATATCAGATTAGCTCTGAAACTGTTCTGTTCAAAATAAACCATTCACTTGTAATTTATACTCGAAACCATCCGAAAATATCCAGCGATATTGATAGGCAAACCTCCTTTTTATAACGTTCATTAAATTTGATGTACCAAAGGTTTTCAACGCAATCGAAACAACACCTCCAAAAATACTGATGTTTTATTTATTTTTCTCATCAATTCTTCCTTTCTTAAAGTCCTATTCGGACAGACGTGGTTTGCCGCACATTTCACCGATGATGCTAGCACCAAACTTGCTTTTTATGGTTTGGGAAATGCTGAAAACTACAAAGCACAAATTCTAAAACAGCAAAAAACAAGAATACGGAATATCTCTTTCCCCCAGCAAAACGTCGAGGTTCTGTATGTTGATTAAGAACATAGCGATTGATTCTCCAAATCTTCATCATGCACAGGCTGAAAAGGAAGAACTGGGTCTGCGTATGGAGAAAGAGAAGGGAATGTTGGTGAATGAGATTGCCTTGATCCAGAAGGAGCGAGACGAGCAGCTTTTGATGGCAGAGAATGAGAAGCAAGAAGTGTTGCACATGGCAGCCAATGAGAAGGCGGCTCTCGTTGATCGGCTGACAAAGACACAGAACGAACTAGGAAACGCCAACGTTGAAATTGATCGAATCAAGAGAGACGCATACAGCAGGGCTGAACAGGATAAGGTATTTAACATTCACACTAATACAATGGTGATAATGCTGAAGATGATGACAATACTGAAGACTATTTTGAAGATGTAGAAAATGATTATGATGCTGCTGCTGATGATGATGTAGGAAATGATGATAGTGATGATGGTGGTAGTGATGATTGATTATGATCAGTGATGTAGATATATGTAATATGGATGATGATAACGATGGTGGTGATTATGATGATGATGATGTGTATAATGGTGATAATGATCATGTAGATATTGATGATAATGATACTATTAGTGATAGTAAATACCAATACTTGATGTCTAGCGCTCTTCCAAAGCTCAGGAAGGATGAGAATAAGACAAACCAGATACAAGCGCAATATTGTGCCTAGTGTTATTACTTTAACAATTATTTATCAAGAAATTTGGTGAGTGGAGCTGTCCCTGCTGCCTGGACATACAGAATCATTTCATCAGTAATTGTGCTAAGTTAAAATCAAACCTGATATTATCCTTGCTGTTGTCTAGCCGTGGTGCTAATGTTTTCATCGTCGTTTTACTGATAATTGTTTCCTCGATGTAGTCCAACAACACAGAGTTACAGAACCAATTGAGAAACGCGCGAAGCAAGCTGGAGGACCTCAGGTAAAATAATCGCTAACTTTATCGTTGGTTGTTGTGAATTGGACGGATTTGATTGTGGTTTCAGTATTTTGATACTGTAGCTGGAGTCGAGAATGCGTTGACAATTCCCAGTAGGTGTTGTTAACAATATTTTGCTACTTATAACTTTTTTAGTAATCAGTCAGAAGCAGAAAGCGCAGACCAGAAGAATCAGATTAAAGACTTGGCTAAGACGAAAGAGAACGCCCTTCGTGAAATCGCGGAGTATAAACTCCAGCTCAAAATGGCGGAGGAGAGCCGTGACAGCGTGAGGAGAGAGCTGATTGATTCCCATCGTAAAATCCGCGAGGGCGAAGAAGCACGAGAAGTGTCACGCAAGGAAAACATCGATCTCAAACGTCAACTGAAGGACGAAGAACGGGAAAAGGAAGCTGTGCAGCAAACAGCAAATGAACTGAGAGGCAAGGTGAGTGAGCAGTCGACAAACAGCTGAGGGAACTGGACAGACAATCTGTTATAGTGGAACTCCGCTTTTCGGTCACCTCGTTGATAGGTTACCTCGTTATAATGGTGATTTTTTTGGTCCGCCAGTCGAACGGCCTTACGCTTTCTTGTAAAAAAATCCTCGTTAACACGACCACCTCGTTATTACGGTCAATTTTTTCTGGCCCGTAAATAAGTGCGCAGTAAGCTCACTAAATAGGTCACGCAAGTGATTATTATTATTATTATTATTATTATTATTATTATTATTATTATTATTATTATTGTTGTTGCAAAGTGTCTTTCGATAAGCAGTTTCATAGACAAGACGTGACTGTGTATAGTGTCAAACTTTTGTGTTAAATGGAAGATTTTTTTTAATAAATAGAGCTATTCAGACAGAAAAAAAATTGCGGCTAAAAAATGGAAACTTGAGGATATAGAAGAATTAAAGATTAAGACATGCCTCGTTCGGCGGCGCAGTGGTTGAGCAATTAGTGTTTGACTCGTATTTCAAGACTCGTGAGTTTGAACAACGGTCAAACCCCCCCCCCCCGGTTGTATCCTTGAGCAAGGCGCTTTACGATGAGTTCCTACCCTGTCCGGGGAAGTCAAGACTTTGGTTTGCTTAACACTGCGAAGACCGGAGCCGTCCTTATTGGGATCTAGCTATGACCGAAATCGTGAGACAATCGAATAAATACGTTTTATTATAGGATAACGTCGTTTATGCCTAGTGCTGGATAGTATGAGGTGTTTGTAAGGCCAGCTTACTAATGTTGATTGTTCTAAATAATTTCCGAGCCAGTCCGCGGAATAATGCGCAGCTAAATTGTAGTTTTTTTTTTTCAAATGAAGTCTTCTAATTTGCTTTAACACGTTGCATGTTTCTTACACAGCTAGAAGTACTCCTAAAATACTTGTCTAGTACACATTATAGTGTGTGATATAAATCCCACAAACAAAGCGCCAATTTAACCCTATTTTGTTCTTCGTAGGTTAAAAAAGCAGAAGCTGAAAAAACAAACCTGAAACGGGTTTTGGACGAAGCAAATCAAAAGATTGCCAATCTTGATGAAACGAAGAATGGACTTCAAAAAGAGTCTGGCGAGCTCCGAGCGAGTCTGCGAGAGGTAGAGAAAGCCCGCCTAGAGGCTAGACGAGAATTACAACAACTTCACAACCAAGTGAAGATGCTGGACGGAGAGTGCCTCAAGAGCAAGAAAGAGGTAGCTGATTTAAAAGATCAGTTGGCGAAGGATGAACATCTTCTTGACGAATGCCGTCGTGATAACTACAATATGAAGCAGAAGCTGGTGGAATCAGACGGCCAACGTGAGGCCGCTAAGAGGGAGATACAGAACTTGACACGACGAGCGGCTGAAGCTGAAGAGGACGCGCGTGTGAGAGAGAAAGATCTGAGTACGGCACTTGAGGATAGCAGACGGGGCGAGATGAAGGCGCAGGACAAGGTTAAGAATTTGGAGAATATTCTTGACAACGCAACGCAGGATAACAGTGACTTGAAGCTGAAGCTGTCCGGCGCGGAGGGTCGTATTACAGGGCTGGAAGCTCAGTTGGCACGCATGGAGAGTGCTAAGAACGACGTGGAGTTCAAACTTGCCAGTCTACATTCGACACTCCGTAGAACACTCGGTATTAGGCCAGCGGGAGAGGGTGGAAGGTGAGGATTGCGTTATGTCAAGCGTTATCATATGTCACGCAAGTTTCTGTTAGCTCTCTCGTAGTCTAGACGAGCATGTTGTCATAATGGTTGCATGGTGGTGATTTTGCAACCTAGTTTCGTGTTGTTTGGTCACATTTCAAATGGTAGAACATGTTTGGACGGGTGAAAAGGAGTTTGTGTTGAATACTGGTACACCACTTTGCTGCAAAAAACTTTCTAAGTTCTGCTGTTAAATTCCGTCTTGCCTTCTTAAATGCCCCCAACCGAGTTGATTCTCAGTGCATTGTAAGTTACTCAACTAACGGCTGATGTAACAAAGTGTTGTTCAAGAAAGGCGTCGGCTCTATGTTGACAGATTTCCTTGGGCGCTCAGACGACCAAGTAAATTTGTTTTGCTATCATTAAGTTTGCTCCTCGTTAATTTTTCGTATTGACATTAAAACGCCTCTGTTTTCTTTGCAGGTCGCCATCTCCGACTCGTACACGAAGTCCCAGTCCCCGTCGACGTACAGGCTTTGGGTCCAGCCGTTCTAGATCACCGGAAAAGACGCTGGATGAGTCGGACGCTGGCAGTCGCTCGTTGTCGCCAGTCAGGCGCTTCTCACCGACCAAGTCGATGGACATGTCCATGGAGATTGATCCCGAAACTGTGCGCGCGTCCCTCAGAGACTTTGCACAGACCATCAAAGACGCAGAACGGGAGCGGGACGAGGCGATCGCCAGGTCGAACAATCTACAGAAGGCTGTGGGCGAACTGGAAGAAGAGAGAGCTGTTATGGATCAGAGGATGCAGGCGTTACAGAAAGGACTTGGAGAGGCTGAAGAAGGTTAGACGATGATCGGAAAGTAGTAACGATTACGTCATTATACAAGCATTAGAGTAATAGGGATGATATAAATGAAGAATACGAATAATAACTAACAGTAATTAGACAAGGCTTGAGTGGTTAAAGCCGAATTCAGTTTTAAATTCAAGGCAATTCCAAACCGACCGTGAGGTTACAAATTAAAACACGCTCAAGAATGCAAGCAATTTATCTTCTTGTTTCAAACATCGATACGATGTGGCTTTACGCCACCAAGAGCGGCAGAACCGTCAAGTCGCTTTTCTTACAGTTGTTGTAATTCTTGACTGGCAGGGTCATTCCCTATAACTGGTCTACCACTGCCCTTAGTGTTTTTCCTTTGTTTAAATCCCCAGGGCTGGGTTGTTCAAAGGCTGGTTAACTTTAACCAATCTTATTACAAATTAACCGACCAATCAGTATTCGCGTGACGGACTATATTAGTATTCAAATGACGCACTATTCCTCACTTGATTCTGAGGATAACTTCCGCACAGGCTGTCGAAACGTCAGTCACTTGCACCGACAACAGTCCTTCTCAGGACTATGCTAACCCAGACGATCTCACCATACGATTTACTGTTACAGTCAAACCTTTCTAACATGGACACCTTCTGGACCGGCTTCAACGGTCCGTCTTATAGAAACTTAAATTAGGGACGTATCATTTTTAATGAGGAGTGGCGGGGGGGGGTCTAAAGATATTTGGGGGGGGCACATTTTTTCCGAACCTAAAAGGGGGGTCACGTTTTTTTTCCAGAGTTTAATAGCAACTAGTAGCTTTGTGATCCTCTGGCGTAATTTTCAGAAACTTTAAAAGATATAACCAAATGTATTTTCAATACAGGTTTTTTAGCTTCATCGTCTTTACGCTGGAAGGGGGGAAGGGCTTATTTTAAAATTTGAAGCTATAGACAGGGGACTTATTAGAGATAGGGGCTTATTGGAGAAAAGGGGTTTATTGGAGACAGGGGTTTATTGGAGAAAGGGGCTTATTGGAGAAAGGGGCTTATTGGAGACGGAACTTATTGGAGAAAGGGGCTTATTAGAGAAAGGGGGCTTATTGGAGAAAGGGGGCTTATTGGAGGAAGGGGCTTATTGGAGGAAGGGGCTTATTGGAGAAAGGGGGCTTATTGGAGACAGGAGCTTATTGGAGAAAGGGGCTTATTGGAGACAGGGGCTTATTGGAGACAGGGGCTTATTGGAGAAAGGGGCTTATTGGAGAAAGGGGGCTTATTGGAGAAAGGGGTTTATTGGAGACAGGGGCTTATTGGAGAAAGGGGCTTTACTGGAGACAGGGGCTTATTGGAGACAGGGGCTTATTGGAGAAAGGGGCTTATTGGAGAAAGGGGGCTTTTTGGAGAAAGGGGGCTTATTGGAGAAAGGGGGCTTATTGGAGCGTTTATGGTAACTCTAATATGTTGACTTTTTACAGCCAGGAGCCCGGTACTTTGTTTGGGCTTACCATTCAACCTTGGATGCCAACTACAACTTCACAAACGCTACAGCTCAGAATCATACAGCCAGAGGCCACGAAGAAGTAGAACTGATTGAGCTTATAGAGCCATCACACCGTCCTGATATTACCCGATCATCATTTGGACCGACCTCAGGCACCAATGCAGTCGCTGCTATTAGCAATGTCCTGCTTTTTGTTGTTGCCATTTTGGTGTTGTATAAGTAAGCGATAGGAAGACCAGAAGTGTCTTTTCTGAATAGTCTGTTAATCAAATTTGCTTTCACAATTGTGAGTCCAAGTAGCTACATTAACTTAGTTTAAATTATTTTTTTTGCGGAACTGCCTCTATTGTTGTTGTTCAGTGTTCCAATAGTGAAATAGAAGCCAAGCAGAAGATTTCTAGTTTGTGCTGTAGCTTGTTCTAAAAAAAGGATTTCTACGCTATTTTTATAAAATAACAACTTAGTTGCTTAGTTGAAACGAAACTTTTTTCTTTGTCCGTAGCATCTTTAGGTTGCTAATCAATTTTTTGTAGTGGAAGCACGTACTTACTTACTTTATAGATAAAGGAATGAACGATCAGAAATTCTAAATAGGATTAACTGAACTTGATGATATTACTTATATTTTACGCTGATATTTGCAATCAAACAACTGTAAGACGGGAAGCACCGGGATGGGCATTAAATGCCCGTCTTAGATAGGTGTCTGTCTTAGATATATATGTCTTTCTATAAAGAGAGGTGTCTGTCTAAGATGGGTGTCTGTCTTAGATAGGTATCTGTCTTAGATAGATGTCTTTCTTAAAAAGGTGTGCGTCTTAGATAAGTGTCTGTCTTAGATATATATGTCTTTCTAAAGAGGTGTCTGTCTTAGATGGATGTCTGTCTTACATAAGTATCTGTCTTAGATGTCTTTCTTAAAAAGGTGTACGTCTTAGATAGGTCTCTGCCTTTAGTAGATAGCTGTCTTTCTTAGTTAGGTGTCTGTCATAGATAGGTGTCCGTCTTATATAGACTTGGGGTATTATGACACCAGTCTCGTACATAATTATTGTCAACCTGACTCTAAAGTCAATTTAACTTGGACATTTAACTGAAGACAAGAGAAAATGTTAAAAGTTTGTTATTGGCTGCCTGGATTTGGATTCATGTATAACATATGGCGTTCTTTTGATAAGTATATACAATTTCCTATAAATCTGAATGTTTTGATAACGCTTGAAAATAAAAAGTTCTCGGCTTGGCGTCAAACATTAACATTAAAAACGCATTTGGCTAAATAAAAATGACTTTTTAAAAGTCCGTTCTTTATTTCGAAGTTTTCTTTGTTCGTCTTTAAAGATAGGTGCCCCTCTCGTAGTATCTAGAGGCTTAGCATACAAGGAATAACTGAAGAAATGACAGCTGCCCGTCTTGAGGGGATTGACTGTAGTCCTAAAAAATGTTCAGTTCGTTTGCGAGTAAATACAATAACTACGTCCCTGCGGTTAACCAGAAAGTTTATAGTTGGCCCTCGAAGTTTTAAGATGCTGACATTTCACGCGAGCATACAGTAGCCCTTCGCTATAGAGTTTGCCCCAGACGACATTGAACCCGAGTAAAAACACCCTCATTTTATTGAGCTAAGAAAAGATATAATTACAACATAAACAAGACTTGAGTAACTTCAGCAAACGCTCCGTTGAAAAGCTTATTTTGTTCTTGTAGATTCGCTTTACATCCGGCTATCAGTGACTCTGAACTCCATCTTTGCTCTGCAAGAACAATATCATACGGCGAGTTAATAGCCGTTTCATTGAGGGCCTTGTTTTGCATCATGCATGCTGTGGGAACTTGCCGGGGGAGGATCAAAGTAGGTAAATCCCTGGTACGTTAGAAGACAGACTGCTTTCATGATTTAACAGTTGCTCTTAAAGCATGGCTTCTTGACAAACTGTACGACTTACGGCCAATTTTCATGCCTCGGACATTATTTTCTGATACAGAAGCCATCCCTTGTAGATTTGAGGCCAATCTTTTTTAACTTGTTTATCCAGCGAGAAAAAAAGAAATTAAAATCCAATTTAACTACATTGTTTATATTCAGAATTAAGATTGTAACATATATCGAATTTTTTTTGCAAGGTATCAGACTTGAGCATTGTGCTTATGGTAGCCAAGTACTTACCTCTTTTTGTTGATGAGAAACAAAGCGACGATGATTAGGATTACAGCAACTCCCGATAATCCAACGGAGGTCGCGATTAGAATCACAAACATATCACGGGTTGGTTTGTCTTCGAGAAAATACAAAAAAAGTTTACCTTAATACTGAGGTCGTGATAGTAAGAGGAGGGGATGGGAAGTAGTTGGTGGGAACCTGAGGATAAATTGGGAGCAACTAAAAAAATTCCAATATCGCTCGATGCGAAGTCAGGTTGCACGCTCAATACTAACTTAATTATTTCAATTGAGGAGGATAATGGCAGAATGTCGACTAAGCGCAGAAGCCACTATCCACCGAAATTGGAAAAGAATAAGTGTTTTGGTATATATCAGCGAGACAACTTTTTCTGACTACCTTTTTGGATCTTTTCAAAAACATTTCCCCTCCTCACCCTATCTCTCCCCCCCCATCCATGTCTACAAAAGTTCAATAACAAGTTAGTCATTTTTGAAAAAAGGTGACCCCTCTTTTGACGTTCAAGGTCTCATCGTCTACTATTTTGGAAGTAAATGCTGTTATTAAAACATCTTTTATTTCGCTCTCATCATCTACTATTTTGGAAGTAAATGCTGTTATTTAAACATCCTCTTTTTCTAAACCAATCGGATCGCACGTTGCCGAGCTAGAATAATATAGTCTATACCAATTTTGAAATTAGTTTTGTCAGTCATTTTTTCGCTTATTTGTGAATCCATAAATTCTTTGGGAAGTGTTCTCTTGCCCATTGCCTTTTGTTAAAGCTTCACGTTATTGAATACAGTAAACAAAATATTCTAATTTTCTGCAAAGCTGTAGCAAAGCTGACGATGATTATAACTGTAAGGTTACCTGACCAAATCTTAAAATCATTATTTGGACAGAGATCGTTTTCATATATTTCATACAGATGAAAAATCTTGTTAAATAGGAGGAACTGCTGAACTTACCGAATAGACCTATCGCTTGATTGCCTGCATTTCCTTTGAAAAAGATTAAATCAAATTAAATTCATGTATGATATAGAATAGTATTGCTTACTACAATACCTAGGTTTACTATAATTACTTATACTAATGCTACCGACGCTGCTGCTGTTACTAATACTACTACTATTACTACTACTACTACTACTACTACTACTACTACTACTACTACTACTACTACTACTACTACTACTA
>JAOBRD020442006.1:4077-18422 GCA_027575215.2 Hydrozoanthus sils | reverse complement strand
CTTTCATAATCACAATGATTTATAATTGCATTCAAATCAATTTATTGGATAAGGCTTTAGATAGCATTCACTGAAAAATAGCAAGCTATTAGCTATAGAGTTCACATTAAAGGTTAAAAGCTCGTTAGTATATAAGAGTAAGTTTTCAAGCAACTTCAAAGGGGAGATGTCGTGATATGAAGTTAAAGACTCTATTAATTATGTATTGTTAATTACACAAACGAACTGCATATATTGTGTTACTACATGATCGTATGTCACTGATTAAAGCTTCTCGAAACGCTAGCACGTTGTCTAAGAGAGTACAAATCTATACATGCTATTTCCATAATATCACACGTTTCACTCCGAAACAAGACGTACAAACAGTATCAAGAAGACGACGACTCGGTTTATTTTTTGGATTCGTTGACTTTCATCCGATAAACTATTGACAACATTTTTTAACAAATGATAGTTAGCTTTGGTCCGTAAATACTCTGAATGTTTGGGTGAAAATTATGGTTGCTAGCTAGTGTATTGGGGATTTAATGCGACCAATTTACAATACATGCGGATTGTTGACTGCAGCAAGAACATCAAGGAGCACCAGAAATTATAACCTGCCGTGCAAAATTCGACCAAAACACTTCGATCATTTTGAAGAAGTCACGTCAAGACAAACATCAACATATTTTTACAGTCACTCTGCGAATTTCGATCCAGAAATCTTGACCATGATCGGTTCGAATGCGATCCGACTTTGACAAACACTTCAGTTTGTTGGCATTGTGTTGTCGCAAGTGGATACTGTTTAAGTTTGGTATGTATAATTACACTTTATAGCTATATTTGCTCGATATAAAGTTTGATCTCATTGTTTTTGCTTGTTTGTATTCATTTCAAGCCGAGCAGGCGGTGAAATAAGATGAAAATTATACATCGTTGGCGTTGCTTACTCATGTCGGCGCTGGAAAATATGGCTGCAACGGTACAACTTTCGGCTATTCGCAGCACTTGCCGTTTGAATTGTCCCAAAATTTTATTCCACAAATTTAAAGGGGCTGTTCCACGCTTCGGAGTACTGGGTTCTAATTTGTTGATGACACTTCATTTTGTGTTGGGTGAACAAGTTTTCAAGTTTAAGCGGAGGAATAACAAGCGGTCGCCGAGCAAGTGTAGTTGTCTTCTTTGGCATCGAAATCGTCGATTTGGCTTCCGTTTTAATAAAAAAAGACAAAGCTACACAATATCAGTTGTCATTTTTTTAACTTTTTTGTTCTGGCTGTTGGTGAATTCAGAGTTACGCTAAAGATACCGGCGCTAACAGGTCATACCTAGCAAACGGTTGACTAATAACCGGTTTATATCAGTATTTTCTAAACGGTTTTCGCTTGCAGAACTCGCTACTTGAACTTCTAAATTCGACTGATTCTGGGGAATAGAAAGAGACTGCTTGCAGTCTAAACAAACACATGGAACATCGACAAAGACAATATTTGAAAATGACAAATAACAGTTGGACACAGAAATACAGACTTGCTCTCAACTGACAATTTTATTAAATTTCATTAATTACCTTGTTTTACACTGTTACATCAGCTGCTCAACATAATTAACTGACACATCGAAACCATTATTGCAATAGTTTTTGTTATTTGGCGAATAGCTGAATTACCGAATGTGTAGAACGTCAAACCGGACCAGTTCAGTTTTGATGAAATACAAAACAATTGAAAGCGATTGCTTTTGTTAGTTAAACTTTACAGTTTCGCCATTCCGCAGACACAGTCTGGGCTGCAGCAAGTGACCCTTGAAAGTATAAACACGAAGCAAAATTCATGGAAAAATAATTCTTCTCACCTTTGAATCTTGACCTTTATCATGGGAGAAAAAAGTACGCAGCAAATGCAGAATAGGAGGCAAACCGCCCAGATATCTTCCATTTCTTCCATAAACTGCGGATATTATTCGTGATCTTCAGGTAAACGCGTTCTCGGTCTTGATTCCAAAAGAAGAGTTTATAACCTTAGACTTACTCATGTTGTAGACTATTTTAGGCGCTCATTGCCGCTTCGAAATCTGCCATGAATTAAAGTTGACATGGTCGTAAGCCGGCAACCCATAACCGCCACAAATGAATTCACCAACAGCCAGAACAAAAAGGTTAAAAAATGACAACTGATAGTGTGTAGCTTATCCTTTTTTTATAAAACGGAAGCCAAATCGACGGTTTGGATGCAAAAGACGACGACTACATTTGCTCGGCGATCGCTTGTTATTCCTCCGCTCAAACTTGAAAATGTGTTCACCCAACACGAAATCAAGTGTCACCAAGCCGTCAACAAATTAGAACCCAGTACTCCGAAGCGTGGAACAGCCCCTTTAAAGAAGAAATGTATGCCTTTTTAGAAATAATGTCATTTTTAGATAGAATCATGAACCAATTGGGAATTCGAACCCCGCAAACTTTGCTAAATTCGGTAACCCCGATTTGCTGCTCCAAGTGATAGTTTTCAAAAAATTGTCAAAAAATCCAGTTTTCCCAAATTTGGTTTCTAAATGCTTCAAAATACACTAGAAAGACTAGAAAACATCTGTAAAGCTAACATGTTGATGTGAGCTTATTGATTGGGTTCGAAATAGAGCCCGATTTTAGGTCAATTTTTGGAGCGATTTTATGGTCTTTCGGGCCTTAATAAGAAAAAGTCGTCTCGCGAAAAAAATATTTGACTGATCGAACTTAAAACTATTTTTTATGAATAGTGCCCCTAAGCCTTCATTTTGGTGTGGTTTTTGAAAAATCGAATTTTCTCGAGTTGCGCGCCGTAGTCGATCCTATCGCAAAGTCGCTCTTAACTGCGTACCGCGTAGCAAGTATTTTGCGAATTCCTAAACTCTTGACTGCATGCTGCGTAGCCAATTCAACCAATACTCTTATATTAAGTTTAAATATTTTAAAAAGTTTCTTGGCGTACCGCGTAGCCAGCAGCGCAGAACAACCTCGATGTGGCAGGGTATTTGGCAGTTACTCCTAGGGTCTCAAGACCGAGTGCATTTTGATAACAAATGTAATTATCCCCAAAAATTATTCTCAATGCCCTCTTTTGTATTGATTCGGCATGGTTGGACAGATACGCAGGCAAGATAGACCATACCGGCGACGCATATTCTAGTACTGATCTAAGTCATTCACACTTACACCAGCATTTTTGAGGAGTCTGAGGGCATGTAATCGCGTTTTGGATTTATCATAAACGTATTCAATATGCGTACCCCAGGTTAAGTCGCAGCTCACATAGACTCCTAGCATTTTATAACTTGAGACACGTTTGATGACACTGCCAATCAACTGGAGGGCATTGATGGGGGATGGCTGGAACTGTAGAATATTGAAAATCAGTTCCCTGTGCACTTCGTCGGATTCAGACGCATGTCACGATCCGATGCGAAACCGCTTATCTCGTTAGCGATGCATAGCAGATAGCTTGGAGAGCACCTCAGAATGATCTCGTAGATGGTAGTGTCATCAAATCATTTGATTCTATTTGGCCAAAACTTTACTAACCTATTCACTAATATGGCGAACAGTAAGGGCGCAATTTTTGCTCCCTGTGGGATGCCTCCATTAGGCCGTATGGATTTTGAAAGGGTGCCACTAATTGACCCTCGTGAGATCTATTAGTCAAAAAAGCACCCATCTACCGTGACAGATATCTGTTAACGCCAAGCAGGTCAAGCTCTCGCATGATAACATTGTGATCGACTAAGTCAAACCCTTTAGAAAAATCTGAGAAAAAATTCTAACATAGTTTTCGCCTCTGTCTTAGCTCAGCAAGAATAGTATGCAAGAAATAAACTGCTTGGCTTATTCAGTGACAGCGGAGGAACTGAAAGCATGGGTTGCTCTTACTTTGACAAAATGTCAACCGAGGCAGGATGAATATCTGTTTGGTCGTGTGCTCGCAAACGGGTGAGCACCCCCTGAAATTTTCTGGAATTTTTATCCTTAGAATCGCTAAGAATGCAACAAATTTATCAAATTAGTGTACGTATATTCCAGAAATATGAGAATTTGTTTCTCAAGCAACTTGTTAGGACGGAAACAAACTGAAAAAAATTGTGAGGAAACATACGAGCCACTAGCCAACTAACACAGAATGCATTGATTTAGTAGCTTCTTAATCTTAGCTTGAACACAGAAATCTTCCCTTTGAAATATATCGCCGACTGTCAACATAGAACCTCGCAGATTGAGAAATGGCGGTAAAATTCATGTTAGCGAGGCGGCTTTGTCGTTAGAATTGGCTGCATTTTTAGATCACACTTGAAAGCGTTTTATGTAAACTGGCGCGATGCTTTTTTTGTGCAAAAAATTGCTTTTTCAAAATTTTTAACGAGGCAAGAGCCTCAGTTCGCCTCAAGGTGGCTACGAGCCTGTGCTCATGGGGATTATGAAGAAACCTGCATTTAGACTGTACTGGGGCATAAATGCTATATTAATACTCCTTATTTCGACCATGTAGTTACAAGAGATAGATATTTTCAAGTTTGTCACTACCTTCATTTTGCAAACAACAACGAGGAAGTAAAACAAAATAAAAATCAGCCAGGCTATGACAAATTAATTGAGTGCATCCGTAGCGAGCTTGACACCGCCCTGGTAGAGATTGCTGAGCCGACGCGCGACCTTCTTGTTCCCCCACCTGTTCCTGCTTCCCGGATGGATTCATTCCGTGAGCTATGTGAAGAAGAGGTTAGACACCTTATTGCTAAATCAAGCAAGAAGTCGTGTCCTTTATGTCCTAGGCCTTTACCCCTGGTGGTCGAATGCCTTGACGCTCTTCTTCCGGCCCTAACAAGAATGATCAACTTGTCCGCACAATCCGGGCAACTCCCTGACGACTGGAAACTTGTTGACATACATCCAGGACGAAGCTGGAGACCATATTCACAAATCTACACCCTATTAGCAACTTAACATTCGCATCAAAGCTCACAGAGCAAGCTATGTTCAGTCAAACACACGACCGCCTGACTGTCCTTGCTCTCTATCCGAAGTTTCAGTCATCCTACTGCAAGTTTCACAGTACTGAAACCGCGTTGCTGGGTGTAAAGAATGATATCCTGATGAATATGAACCGACAACACGTGACCCTGTTAGTCTTGTTAGATCTCAGTGCCGCATTTGACACCATCGACCGGGGCATTCTGTAGGAACGTCATCATTCCGACTTTGGCATCTCAGGTGTCGCACTCTCCTGGTTCAGCTCGTACCTAAAGAACAGGCAACAGTCCATATCAATAAACGGAGGCATAACAAAGAAACTCCCGGTTAAGTACGGAGTGCCACAAGGTTTCTGTCTGGGTCCACTCCTGTTCGTCCTATACGTCAGCAAGCTCTTCGAAATCGTTGAAAGTCATCTACCTGAAGTCCACGCTTATGCCGATGACACTCTACGCAGCTCTACGTCTCATTCAAACCTGACCCTGAAAATCAATCAGCTGCAATTGAGGCCTTGCAGAAGTGCATTGCTGATATCAGACGTTGGATGCTAGCGGATCAAACTGAATGACGACAAGACGGAGATCATCATCATCGGGACAAGGCAGCAGCTGGTCAAAGTGAACGCTGACGTGAGTTTACGGGTTGGAGAGTTCACTCTATCACCTTCCAATGAAGTTAGAAACCTAGACTACTGGTTTGACACCCAACTCAAGATGGGCTGCCATATTAACAAAGCGTGTAAAGCAGCCTTCTTCCACCTATCCAACATTTGAAGGATCAGGAAATTTTTCAGCTCCGAAACCACACAAACACTGGTCAATGCTTTCGTCACTAGTCGACATGATTTCTGTAATAGTTTACTCTATGGCCTTCCAGCATGTCAACTACAAAACTTAAAACTAATGTGTACAAAATGTGGCAGCTAGGCTCATCTGTAATGCTGGCTGCTTTGATCACATCATACCAGCCCTCATTGCTTTACACTGGTTTCCTGTGAAATACAGAATCAACTATAAAATCTTACTTATTACTTTTGTATTTCAAAGCTCTAAACGGTCTCACACCTGCATGTATATGCGATCTGTTAGTTGTTGAACCTCAGTCAAAATACAATCTAAGAACTAACCATGATCTTCCCCTCCAGCGTGCCTGTTCTATAATACCTAAGACACTAGGAGACCGCTCGTTTTCTGTGGCTGCGCTTTGCCTATGGAACAATCTCCCTAGTGCTATCCGTGTCTCACCATCTATGGCACTATTTAAGAGCCAACTTAAAACCTATCTTTTCCGCCAAGCTTTTGCCTTATAATTAATTTGACCAGTTAGGCCCCCCTGTTCATAATGAATGTAAATTAGTTAATAGCAGTTTATCAGAATTTGTAATTTTTTATTTACATAGTTTTACATTGTAACTTGTACTTGATGTAATGCGTAAATTAGTTAATAGTAGTTTAGAATTGATGTAATGCGTAAATTAATTAATTGTAATTTATTATAGTTGATGTAATGTGTAAGTTAGTTAATTGTAATTTATTAGAATTGATGTAATGCGTAAGTTAGTTAATAGTAGTTTGTTAGAATTGATGTAATGCGTAAATTAATTAATTGTAATTTATTATAGTTGATGTAATGTGTAAGTTAGTTAAATGTAATTTATTAGAATTGATGTAATGCGTAAAGTTGATAATAGTAGTTTGATTAGAATTTCTAATTTTATATTTATATAGCTTTATATTATAACTTGTACTTGATGTAATGCGCATCTTTTAATGAAACATGCGCAATGTAAATAAATTATTATTATTATTATTATTATTATTGTTATTATTACTATTAGTTGAAGTAGTATTAAATCTTCTGCTTTCAAAATAAGGAAAAGTGTGTAACCCTGAAAAAAAAACTATCTGTGGATGAAACTGTGCATGATAATGTTCAAAGGAAAGATTTATTTTCGCCAGTTCATATAAATAAAGTCAGGACGCTTTGGAACAAAGTGTTTTACATTTGCAGAATCCAGCACAAGATTACCTAGACAGCAATGTTTATACTGGCAAGAAGAATGGAATTGTGCAGAAAGACTTAGGGCAAAATTTCAATTAAGTCAGTAGATAAGTTGAACGCCGACACTTGAGTGATGGACGAGGAAAGATCTATGGGAGGGAGACCCACAGTTCTGACAAAAACATTTTGCGAATTATTGACTGGGTGTTCTTTGTTTAAAAAACAAATTTTAATTATTTGCATGAATTTTCATAATTTGTTCGATGACGTTATTGTATGTGACGTCATGGTTTCAAATGATTGAGGTATTTCAAAATAACATTTCATTAGGAGTTTAGAAATTTATGAATAGCTGTCTATAGTTTAAACCAGGTCAAGTGTGAAAAAAAACTCAAATGAACAAATAACCAATTGTTAGCAAAAAAATAGTGACCCCTTAGCGCAGCTATATATTCCTAAGTGCGTGTTGTTTTTGAATACCAGAGTGCTCAAAGTCAAACTCAAAGAGTGAGCTATGCAAAATGCAAAGTGGTATAAGTCGCAAGGGGAACAAAAACATTTACACAATCCCAAAATCTGAGAATGCTCAGCAAAACAAAATATTACCCAAGCACCAAGTTGGTGATGAGCAAAATAAAACTCTAATCTGCTGTTCCAAACAGGCCTGGGACCGGTTCCTCAAAACGCGATTAGTGCTAACTCAGGGATAATTGCCATGACAACCAAAAGGTTTTGTTAAGAGTTAACCCTGGGTTAAGTTAATCGGAGTTTTGAGGCCCTGACCGGGGTAATGTTTCACATTCAAAATTACCGCTGACAACAGTAACGCGCTCTGATTGGCCTAGGACCATTTCTAAACCTGGGCCCAGTTCCCCAAAACCCGATTAGTGCTAACCAAGGGTTAATTGCTATGACAACCAATAGGTTTTGTTAAGAGTTAACCCTGGGTTCTAAGGTTTCCTTCCAGAACAAGCTAAAGTGCGCATGCTTCGATTCAAACTTTCCAATCAATTAAAATAAGCTAAATCAGTTGGCAAAAAAAATAGAATTCGTTTTCGATAAGATGAAAACGGAACTGATCAAAAACGAAATCCAAGTTTTATTTTTCTATTTTAAGTGTACATGAAACACGGAAAACAACAGTTACAGATCTAAATTCGTTTTTCTTTCTTTGTACTTGAAATTGCAATACAGATATAAAGTTTGAATTTTGAATGTCCATGTGGTTTAAAACCGGAAGAAAACAAGAAAGAAAGTCATTACAATTTTCTTTTCTTAAAAGGGGAAAAATTGAAATCTGAGTTTTCCTTTTCTAAGCAAGTGTTTTTAAAAACTATTACAGGCATATAAGGCGGCCCGTTGGGAGAGGGGGGTGATTAGTGCTTCCCACAGCTGGCTGCGAAGGATCACCCTTTTGTTGACCAACTATCTGAAAAAGCAATGTGTACACTATCATCTATGTTTTTCTAAACTGATTTTGAAGTTCAGAAGTTTGAATAATACTCGCGTTTTTAAGGTTAGTTATGTCTACTTCTTTCACGTTTCAGTCTCAGGCAAGCTAATTTCAAAAAGGAAGCATGCCCTCAGACCCCTCTAGAGTTGGGGGTCCAGTGCCTTTTGTGCCTTCGGCCTTCCGCTTCCCGTTGTTCGGTACCACCCTACCCTCCCCCCAAATATCCTGGCTTCGGGCCTGATATGTGTAGGCATGTTCCTGATAAATGAAAACTGCAGATACTCATACCTAAAAGCTGGTTGACTTTTTGGTAAATGTTAACGGTTTTTAATTAACTTCAGTGTTAGCATTTTTCACGCTAATAACCAGCGTAGCTTTGCGTTCTAGTCATTCTCGATGGCGAAAACAACGAGCGCAAAAAAAAAGTGGGCCGCGGAGGGAATGGAGAGAGAGAACGAGCGTAGCTTGGCGCAACCTCGTTCCCAGGGTTCTCTCATATCCGCGAGAGAGAACCCTGGGAACGAGGTTGAGCTTGGAGTTCTAGTCATTCTCGATGGCGAAAACAACGAGCGCCAAAAAAGTTCGCCTTCGAGAATGAATAGAACGCCAAGCTACGGTGGCTATCACGCTAAGGACATCTAGCTTATACTATACTAATGAAAACCAACCCTCGTCTGTTTTTGTCACAGAGCTTTATAGTTTTTGTGGCTTAGCTCCAAAGGGCTAACTCTGAGCAAAGATTGTTTATCACCAGACAAATCTAAATAATTTAAATATTTAAATACCTTCAACTATAATAATAATTTCATTTTAGAGAAGCAAAAGCAGGTCGCGATAAACAAGAACAGCTGATTCCTCCAAGCAACTCAAAACAAAAGCAGGCGATTTCAGGAACACAAAGCGACACAGCGGGATAGCAATTTCACGAGATGGCGTCGTTTTTATTATCTCTCAATCTTAAATCACCTGGCATTTGTCAATACACCCAAGCTTTTAATCTCAAAAACCCATGCTGAGTCATATAAATGGGTTTCGCTTTGTACCAAATTCTAATAACCAGTCAGTCCTTTTGAGGAACTCGCATAGCTATTGATGAGTTAGCAGCGTCTTTTAATCCAGGAACATTTTAGTATGGGACAGAGTTAAGATCAGCTCTATATATAGAAGTCGGACTCCACAGCCAATAACTACACATATGATAATAGAAATATTATAACATGAGAAATTTCGCGTCTACATCTGAATTTAGGTCTGATTTGGTTTGTGATATTATTGTACAAACAACTGAACCGTTATTTATTAGTTTACAATTTATGAATTACTGCAATTGTTTTTGTCGTTGAATATTTTCGTTTATTTGAAGTATGAATGGATTGCTGCCAAGTAGCACGCATATATTATCAATTGTCCTGTTATTGTTGTCAAATTATCTGAAAATCAGTTATTGGCGTGTGTTTATTAAAGGGCATGACATAACTACAGAGACACAAAAAAATTATGATTATAGCGTGCAAGAAAGGCCACAGACAAAACGAGCAACGGTTATCACAATTGCGTGCGGAATGTTTAAAAAGTAAAACAGGATAAAATGTAAATTTTCGAAAAAGCGTAAGCAAGTTTTCTGTTCTTGAAGGCGGATCTTGCCAAACGGTTGGGTTGCAAGGTTGATCAGTTTCTCATGTTTCTTTGATCCGGTACACTCTACCAGTCATTCACTACTGCCTACGCAGCTTGTTTTATTTTTTGTCAATTGGCACTCATGGACACATTTGTAATGCAAATGTAAACTTGTATATAATATTTGAAAGTCCATTGTTGCAACACCTTTCACGCATAATTACGAGCTTGTACTGAGCGGCTGAAGCACGCGACGGTGAAGTTTTTATTTCATGAAAGTGATAAGAACAAACCGCAACACTAAACGACTCAAATGAGCGGGAAAAAGCGTAAAAATGGAGATAAAGTGGTCGATAATGAGAGTTATTCTCTATTGTTTAATTCTTGATCTCATCTGTGTCGACACAGACGCAATAAATAGCAATGAACGGCCGTCCAATTGCCTTTTCCCGGAATACCTTCAAACAGACTGCACAAAACCGCATAGAATCTGTCGCTGGTCGCAGGGCAAGAGGTTTACATCGAGAGAATTTGCGACGAACAGTCGATGGCCGAACTACAGAGGCCATGGAGAATGGAATTGGGATTTCAGTGACGGGATTGCCAAAGCTGTTTCTTCACCCGAAGTGGTAGTTGGGGAGAGAGTTTATTCGTGTGAAAAGAAAGTAGAAAGAGACAAATTTATCATTTCGTATATAGACTCGGGGAGCGAAAATGTAATACGATATGCTTGCATTCAGTTTATTCAGAGGGGATTAAATGTGGTCGACTACAAAATTAGCGCTTTTAAAGAAGGCCCCAACAACACGCGATGTGATGACGAGGTTTTGAGTTTACAAGAAGCCCCGCTTTTGGCAAACATTTATCGTGAGCTTACAGACTGTCCGGGCTTTCTTCAGGGCGGCTACAGAATCATCAAAATCTATGACAGCTCGAAAGATTTGACTTGTTCCTTTGAGAAAAGCCGTTCTGCAGTCTTCGAATCAGACTGCATTGCTAAGGAGGGTGTATATATCGATTTGGGAAGAGGAAGTAATTGTTCGCAGGATATCTTAAAAAGTTATAACATTTATGATGTGAACTTGCGTTGTTATAGTAGACCTTGGAAAGACAATGAGTCCACCTTTTTTATTACAAGCCGAAGACCGAGGTGGCGAAACGATTACAGATCGTTCGAATTTCAGTGCTTGATATATGAAAGGCAACGTTCTAATAGTAACAGCAATTCATCAGCGGAAGCGATTAAAGTTTACATATTTAGCGATCCGCTCTGCCCGCGACAAGAATCTCAGCGTGATCTGGATAGAGCAAGTTTGATTTTGTATCTGCGAAGGCATCAGAACATTTCTGAAGAATACGCTGGTGTATTCAATGAACCAGGCTGTGTTTTCCCTGAGGAACTCACAGGGAGTTGGGTGGAGAAGTCGAATCATTCGGGTACCCAAGAGATTTGGATCGAGAATAGAGAAATAATATTACCACTTTATGGTGAGTTATACTGCGGTCAACGTTACACGTTCAACCGTGAAAATCCAAATAAATGCGTCGATAGTGGTCGCGGTGGGCAGTGGTTAGGAAATGGAAGAGTTCGCTTCTTTTTTGACGACTTCATTGTGTATAGTAACATAACAAATGGTTGCAGGCAGCGAGTTGCCCGTTTAGGGCTGACTGAAACTCTGAAGAATAAGGCTTTAGTTTACCGTCTGTCGCAAAGCGAGCCAATCAAATTCACCTGGTCGCTGCCAGATGAATATATTCATTTAATTTTGCTTCAGAAGTTCTGCTCGTCTTTTTATATCTTTGAGGGAGACCCGTACCCGTTCTGGGGAAGGAACATCGAAAAAATACTTCTGAAGCCTTCTTTAACCACAGCAAAGCTGCCTGCAACCAAGTGTTCTTTGTTGAATGAGAATAACATAATGTACAATTTCAAATCGAGCTATATTGACCAAAGAGAACACGAGTGCACTGCTGACGACTCGTGGATTGAGTTTGGTTGTAAAACAGGCATCACTAAAACTTCAGCCTCGAGTAAAACAAGTCCTTCAAAAATACATGTCAAATATGGCAAACACTGTACTCAAGAAGACGCTGTCTATCTCTGCCTTGGAAAGTTAAATATGTTTGGCAGCTTTTCGCTAATAATGGACAAAACAAAAAATGCGATTTATTGTGCGTTTTATGACAGGGCGAAAAAACAACTTCTCCGAATGAGTTCGCCTCAGTGTTCGGATTCCGACTGGGGAGTTACTGCTGGCCATGAGGAAAATTTTTACGAAAAGTATGAGTTGAGGTACCCTTCTAGGTGCCCCATCAGAACAAGCAATCAAAACAGGACTGTTCGACTGCCGCCCAAAAGGAAATCTAACTCTACAGAAAAGTGTGAGCAGTTGAGAATATTATTGTTTGCTGCTGTATTAATTGCAAGACTTTGTAACGAGAGCTTGTAATTTTGGCGACTCGATAAACCATTCATAATACCCCAAATGGACTGATAAGAGGACGGGGCACAGAGCTAATATTTTGTTCTTCCAAATAATTGTTTCTTTAGATATTTGGTCCAACCAAATAAATAAAGTAAATTTACAGACGCTAGGTTTTTTTACATTTATAAACTGCTTTGCATTTCGTTCTATAGATAATTTATTTATCGTTTTTGCTTTGAGCACTGAGCTACTCTGTAATCCCAAGAGGAAAACAAAATCTATTTATTTTTATCATTACTCATTTATACTGATATGCACTCTTTTTCGCGTCACGTTTTTGCTTTCGTACTTCCGTTCATATGACAGATCAAACCATGGTCATAGAAGGTTTACATATGCAAGTTCTAGAAAGCTATGTCTAAACGCAAGTGTAAATTAAAGAATAAAGAACAATTCACCATTAAGGGTTAAGATGGTCGGACAAGCTATAATAATAATAATAATAATAATAATAATAATAATAATAATAATGATAGTAATAATAATAATAATGGTGATGATGATGATAATGATAATAATAATAATAATAATGTTTAGCATTTTTCCATATGTATATGATCAAAGGCGCTTTACAATGATTTACAGTTGACTGTGGTATCGAAGGTCTTAGAAAGTCCGCTATACACGGTTCACAACAATATTCATAAGTATTGTCCTCAGTAGAAGAGACAGACCACGACACCGGGATCACCCTACTCTTTGTCGAATATTTAATATATAATAATACAGAAACAAAAAACTCAATTTTTAAAAGTTATTCCCAACTGTTATGATCGAGAAAGAAGAAATGTCCTTAAACCATTAACTGACGCATGTGCAACACCGCTGATTGTTAAGTATCTGCATTGTTTATTCAATCAAGGTGATAATAGTTTGATAAGACACACCGCCTCACTGATCTCCCATTCTCTATCAATCTAATCGTTTGTAGATCAAATCAATCAAACCGCTCGTAATTTCTCCAGCATCTTTAGTTAACTGACTGCCGTCACTTAGAACACCAAGTAAAACTGGTAAACTAATGCATCAATTGCAATTTTTCTACAAATTAAAATAGTTTTTGATTAATATTTCATTTTCTTTCGTTGAATTTGGAGCATTATCACCGATTAACTTCGATAAGCCCTGAATTCCCATAGAAGTCTTACGACTTGTTTTATCAGTGAAAACGTATGTTTTTCCTTTTGTTCTTTGTTTATCAAATTACTTATCTATTCATTTACGTATGAGTAATGCTTTGGGAGTCATTTCGTTGAAATATTGTGTTATCTTAAAAAAACAATATTTCCTAGCCGGTACCGTGTTACTAATCAGTAATCTCGACATAAGAAGCTATAGGTACTGTTCCGGTGTTCATTGACAAACTGGTATTGTGGGTGTGCTTGATCCAGTCGGAAAGATCTGTGACCTGTGTGATTGCCAAGCGTAAGGCCCTGAATCGATTTCCGGCCTTGACGTGTGCGGCATTCTTTCGCCACACCGTCCGTGGACGGCCGGACGCTAAGCCGTTGGTCTAATGGCCTAAATACTTCTTTCCAGGGGACTTAAAAGCACCCAAACATTTGTCGATAAGAGTAGGGTTATGACCCGGTGTTTGACAAAGAAGAGCCTCCCAGTGGAGTTTCATTGAAACCTTGTAAGGGGGCTTGCCGGACCAATACAGTGCTGAAATCTTTGTCACGTTATGTCAAAATCATGTTCCAAAACTTGGAAATTTCATGTTTTTGTAAGGGGGCTTGCCGGACCAATACAGTGCTGAAATCTTTGTCACGTTATGTCAAAATCATGTTCCAAAACTTGG
>JAOBRD020442005.1:0-35652 GCA_027575215.2 Hydrozoanthus sils | reverse complement strand
CCCCCCCCCCCCCTCCTCCTTAACTTTCTTACTATTCATCCTGGAGTGATGATTGTTTGCACAAATGTTAATCACCATGAGAACTACTGATTTTTGGAATTTTGTGAGCTAAATTCTTAATGACGTCATAATGACGTCATCGAAGATGTTTAGACTCATATTTTTTGTTATATTTAGTATAGAAGGCAGATATTTATTAACAACATGAAAGAATGTGTTTTGCTAACTTTAATTGCAACATCTTTTCAATTAGGAAATATTATAACCAAAAAATTTCTAACATTTCTACTAACATGATAAGCCAATTACAAGAGAGTTTCCCGCTAATCTTTTAAAAAGTTGTGTTTCATCATGCAGTATTTGTAAAATAAACAGAACATTACATGGCCGCTTGAGGATACGAATTTGAAAGTATCTCTCACGCGTTTGCTTCGCATCCGTGACAGATACTTCCAGCACTCGAAAATAAAATTCCTGTTCTCTATAGGTTACCAAGTTGTCAATTACAAGTTATCCTTAAATGTTGAAAAATCCAACTTTGTTATTTTTCACCCACCTCAAAAAAAGGTACCTCCCATTGACCTACGCGTCAATCAGAGGTCCTTGGAGCATAAAATATTTAGGAGTACTTATTGATGAGAAACTAACATGGAAATCCCACATTCGGGCGGTCTCTAAGAAAATTTCCCGAAGTGTGAGAATTTTATCAAAAATACGACATTATACTAGCCAATCTGTACTGATTAAGCTATATTATACAATCATATATCCTTTCCTGATATATGGGTTGCTCGCATGGGGAAGTACTTATCCGACGAATCTCAAAAGCATACTTTACAAAAAAAGCAATTAGGATGATAACCTTCTCCAAATTTGATGCATATACAAGCCTGTTGTTTTATGAACAAAAGTTACTTAAATTTTCAGATCTAATTTTTTTACAAAGAGCAATGTTCATGTTCGAATATTATCAAAATTTGACACCCCCTGCACTTGCAAATTTTTTTGTGTCAATCTGAAAAAACCATAATTATAATACACGGCTTTCTTCGATAACATCGTATTATATCCCAGCAGTAAGAACAAACTATGGAAAATTTAGCCTGAGATACAAAGACCCTTTAACTTGGAATTCTGTCGACCGTGAAATTAAACAGACCCTCAGTCGCAATTCATTCAAAAGAAAAATTAAAGTAAAGTTCGTTGATTCTTACGCTTGAAACAAATTTCGTTGAATCGTAGACATCGAAATACGTATCAGCATCATCTTTGACTTCACCTTATAAATAAATTGATCCTCGCTTTTGATCGCACAAACTACGTGCATAATTAAAATACTATATATTTAAATGAGTAGTCTATTTTTGTCTTTTATTTATTTATCTTTCGTGTGTATGACCGAATAACATGTAAATTACCTATTATATTGGGACTCCAGACTCGATTAGTTTTTACTACTTCTGGAGTCCCCAGCACTCATGTATAATGTAATTCAGTTCTTAGTGTAATTTTCATCTTTCTCCTGTAAAATGAGTGTGAATAAATCTATTGTTGTTGTTGTTGTTGTTGTTGTTATATAACCCTCTATTAATTCTTTAAAACTGTAAGCCTTAAATTCAACCGATGTTCATATTATATTCCCAAAAGAATCCGTTTTCGGTACAACTAAAGGAACAGCAACACTACCAATGTTAAACGGCTTTCCGTTATGATAAACTCGATTTAAAAATATGTCCTAATCACTGGTATGAATATCTTCTTCACCGTCTTATTCAAACATTGAGTTAACCGCAGATTTCGCTACTGAAGTAAAAAACCGGGAACTCTGTTTATGTTAAAGGCTGATATGCTTAATAGCATAGTTTTGTTGCTATAAACGTTAGCAGTTGATAAACGTGCAAGATTTAATTCGACTTTCAATACGCTAATTCAAAGTTAACAAAAGGTGGGAAGCCAATTGTGTTCATCAACACATTGACTTTGCATTTCAATAAAGGGTGTAAATTTTTTGACATCGTTATGCAATTTGTTTACTTGTCCATTGCTTTGGTAGATTAACTCAAGCGGTCTCCTTGGCCGATTTTTCACTAAAAACAAAATAAGCTAAGTTCTTGCTTTGAAAAAAAATTGGGGGGAAGGGGAGCGAAAGTATTGATCTCTTGTACAAGTTAATTTGGATAAAGAACACTTTAGAAAACATGAACAGCCTCGTGTTGTGAATCTGGTTAATGACTGACTCGTGAGCCTGTTTTTGTCCTCAATAAACTCCTATATCTTGGCCAAAATTCAGGCTAAGATGTTAATGTTGTGTTAAGAACAAAATCTGGCCAAATAACTCGTAAAACAAACGAAAGGAAAATTCTTTACTCATAAAAACGAACGAAAAAAGTCGACATGTTACGTGTTTGCTTAAATCTAAAACAATTTTGTTTCAGATAATTGATAACCCGTGTTTTTTCTTTTTTATATTGTTCGTTATTAAATCATCCTGAGCGTGAAATGGAGTGATAATGGGCCTTTTGACGCATTTCGATTTTTATAGAGCTGAAGTCAAGTATTTTGCCTGGTGCTGTAAAAACCAAAGACTGGGACACAATCGTGGGACACTACACTGTGTCGTTACACTACACTAGAAAAACGGAGAGCCAGTTTTTAATCACAAATCTAAGGCCTAGTGAGTTAAAAGAGCAGCGTAAGAAATTAAGAAGCCGTAAATGGCTTCAGCCATGCGTGTACAGCTTAAAGCCTAAAAGAGATCTGCAAAGAAAGACAAAAATGGTCGGTTTACCTCCGATAGCAAAAGAAGAAAATGTGACAGGCCTTGTAAGTTATCCCACTCCTGTATATTGGGAACACAAGGAGGACTTTGAGGATAGAACAAATAGCAGACAAAGCCAAAGAACTGCGTTCCGCTTAAAAAAGAAAAATCTACCGAAGAAGTCTATTCGTACAGTAAAACCTTGTCCTCCGGGATCTATTGTCCCAAAGAAGAGAAAAGCAAAACAAGAGTAAAACAACAAACTGATGTGTTTGGGGACAAATTTGAAAAACAGTGCAAGTAAAGATTTAGATCCTTGTGTGGATGTGAAAAAAGCTTCGTGCAGTGAACTAAACATTATTATTTCCCAGCTGACAACAAGCGAGACTGTGGAAAGCTCTGAGCCGAGCTTTGATGATGAGTCCAGTAAATTGCCGGAGATACAATTAACAACAACTGGACCGGCATTTAGACCATGGGCAAGGATAAAAAAGAAAGAACTCGAGCCGCAAAAAGTTTTGGTTCGTGCTCCCATATTGACTGGAAAACACAAAAGTGTTTTGACTTAAAGGCTATGGTTGAGGAGATTGCCGAGATCCGACAAAACAGGAACTTCTACAATAACTCATTTCTCCCGCTTCTCAAGTAGAATAGCAACTTAGCCGAAGCAACCATGGACAATGCGGATTCTTGTTCAACAGAGGAGAGATTGCCATGGGAGATGAACGCCACAAAAAGCTTGCGCTATCAGTGAAAGAAGAAGTAAAATGAAGAAAAACATGAGAAAAAGCCTCGGCTCTTTTTATGATTTTGGTGGAAGATTGAATCATTCTTAGCGACTTGTTGTTAACGCTTCCAGTAAAAACCATCTTGAATCGCCTGAGAGTTGCTTTTCGGTATTCCCGCAGGAGGGCCTGGATATCTGTGCACTAGCCGGCCGTGCCTTACTCCACGCCTCCTTTCATCCCTGTTTCAAAGTTCGATATTGTGAAGATTCACAAAATGTTAGAAGAATTCTTCTGGTATTCATGTCAGCAGCCCTACGAGAGCGACAAAAAAAGACTTAAACTTTGACTGCGAGGCAGTTGGAACATTGGTTCAGCTATAAATAGAAAAAAGTTTGTAATCTAGAGCCTACCCACGCGAATTTCGAATGACACCCGCAGCGACGCTGATTATGGAGATACAGTCAACTAATCATGATATGTCCGAAGTACAAAAGATCCAGAGAATAAGAACTATCAAAGAATGGATCGATATAGATTTAAATATTAGCCCTAGAATGCATGAACATTATTCACGAAGGCATGAGAGGGGGGAGGGTCAATCGGACCCTCAATCTATTTTCAGAAGTATATAACCAATTGCCATGAAACTTCTGGAGTTAGAACATTAAATCAGTTGGCGCTTTCAAAAAAAAACTCTGGAGAAATATGTTATCGAACCAGAAAGCTACTAAGCGTATTGGATTACTTTATAGTGTAACGTTTTGTCATTGTAAATTTTTGCCCTCATTCATGTGATATTTCACTCACTATTTCCTTCATGTCGATTTTGATATTTGTAATTATTGTCATTTTTAATATTTGTATATAATTTTTTACATCTTAGTTTGAATTAATTATTTTAGGGAGAGTCACTAACTTTTCTGTAGTTTTATCTAATAGTCACGTGCTACCCTCGGTACCGGTAAATGATTAACACTTACCCCATTTAAATTGAGGTGGATGGTGGCAGATTATCTATTGAGCGCCGATGGTACTCATTAAGCTACTATCACCGAAACCGAAGTAGGAAAACTGTTTTAGTATATACCAGCGAGGCAACTGATCTACAGAATTTTCCTTTAAAGAAAAAAGAAAAATATGTAAGAAAATAAATACATTTATTAATCGAATCACAGAGCGTGACGAATTTCACGCATAAGTAGCTTAATTTACAACAATAAATATAAAAAACCTTGAAAGACTTTTAAACTAAATTTTGTTGAACTCTTGGTGTTTTGAGGAATGGTATTTTCTGTAATCATTTTCAATAGATCGTTATCAAAAACGGACACGAAGCAAGTACTTCTGGCCGCAATATTTTGTTTCTGCATCTATTATATCGGAGGTAAATATTGTTTTCTAAACCAATCAAATCGCGCGTAGACGAGCTGGTATATTCTAAAGTCGCTTACTTACTTACTTCCTATAAATTTAAAACAATTACAGACATACATTGTACATGCTGCTGAAATAAAAAAAAAGTACAAAGCAGTTACTGTTCATCAGCAGGATTCCCAAACTGTGTGCAATTCCACGTGCTAGCAGCTCCCCATGGGAACGATCACTCTAAACGCGTTTTATTTTGTCACATATATAAGCTTTGTCATAAGTTGCATTTATAGCAGAGCCTTTGGAATATGGGGAACAGTTCACACCAATTGAATTTCCCTGCCGAATGAGCAAATACAAAGCTTCCGAGTCCGGCAGCAGCGAACGATATTTTTTCGTTCACATAATATTTTTTTTGACAAGAGTCCATTTCACGAGGTAACCAGCTTCTACATGAAACCGAGGCAAGGGTTCTCCTGGTACGTACAGCAAGAGAAGTTGGAATAATAGACATGCTAATAAGTTTCTTTCTTATCATAATCATTTCCAATCCTCTAACTGTGCCAGGGCAACCGTCGCCTCGGTTTCACGTAGAAGCTTGGTTACCTTTCAGTAACCTTGAAAAGGACTATTGGCCGTGCGTAATTTATGGAAAACTGAATGGAGTGAAATTTACTTTTTTTCGGGTGTTTTTTCAATGCTATTGTATTCTTTAAGAGGAGAATGGCACTGCAACCAAGATACACCACAATTCAAAATGGCGGCGCACAGGAAATTCCACCCGCAAAACAAGTTGCTTGGCTATAGCTGTATGCACATAATTACAAAATTAGTGCTGCCAAGACTAGACTAGGCTTAATAAAAGTTTGGTTTGAGACCAAGAACGTCAAACAGCGGAGGATTCCTTTAAAAACAAGTTTGTACAAGGGCAAAGCTTTGAAGAGTTTGTCATTGCAAGAACTTTGGCAAACATTTATGATGAAATCCATCCCATCATCTTTGAAAATGCTCACACGTGTTGTAAAGTCCAAAACAAGTCTAATATAACGAATTATCACCGAATTCTGAAAGAGTGTCGCCCTAACTTGCCTGCAAAATCAGCCGGTTACGTAATTCCAGTAGTGCGTGCGAAACGGGGCGAGCAAAAACGGAAGGATAGGGGGCAACTCGCCCCATTCCCCACGCGTTCAAAACATCGCGAAATGCTTTTCTTCGGCTGCACACAATAGTTTGAAAGTCAGTCAGTTTCCAACACGCCGGCTACTTTGGGATTTTTTCTACCCATTTCCAAATTTAAGAACAACAGTATCGAGAGTCAATGTTTTTGGGGAAGGACAGATTCCAAACAGTACGAGCCCTGCACAACTATTGGATCCATCCTAAACACAAACCTTTCTCGCGTTCAGTATACAATACAATTCTATAGAGGTGCTCCCAATCAGGGTTCTTCTGCACCTGTTTACGAAGTAATACAGTGGACTTTGGTGTTCTGGGTCTTAGATAGTCTGGTTTATGCGGCTCGCATCGATATTCATTCATAGTTGCCTGTTGAGAGACCAAGGCCCCAGAATAACCCTACTCTTTTTCGACTAGTGTTGTGGGTTTTCTCAAGTCCCACAATAGGAGATCGAGAGACCGGGCCTACGGTTTGACGTTCTTATCGGAGAAGAAGCTCCTCATGATCAGTTAATTTAAGACCCCGAGTTAAGGTCCGACACCGGGAGGCGAACCCAGGCCTCCCGTACCACAACCTGGCGCCTTACCAACTAGGCTAACCAGGCGGCGGTGGCCCGTTAGGCCTTCGCTTTCTCCGGTTTCTGCAGTTTGGCGGCTAAAAGTCTTTGGTTCTTCCTGGACTGGGCAAAAACCCATCACAGGGTAACCGCTAGTAGTTAATGATACGTTTGTTTACGAAGGAGTGGGCTCACTAAGTCGAGCGGTGTGTTATACTCAAATACACAACACAGTGGTCCGACCGGAGTCTATATCCATAGTTAAACACACATAAATATAAATTTATAACTATTCAATATTTATTTCAGGCACAAAAATAAAGGGTAATATTAGTTACAATTACCACAAAAATAAGCTTCCAGCTGACAATTTAGACAACTTACAATTAGCAGTCTAGTCAATCCAAAATTTTGAAATTGTTTCTCCAAGTATTATGAAAAATTATCAAGCGTTCCATTTAAACGGTATGGAATACAAAAAAAAGACTTTTCTGTACCCCACTTGATGGCATTTAACGACATAATAGCAAATAATATGGCTACTATTTAAATTCAGGAGACGAAATGCGTTCAGCTAGTAAGCGCCTGTTCGTCCGTTCGAGCGTCCCGTCGATCTTGAATAACATTCATTACCATTACAGTCTCGTTCATTAAGGATTCCAAAATTGCGTCTGCAACCTGAAATTTTACCGCCAGCTCATCGTCGTCATAGTCAATCCATTGCGGTTCTTCTTCGCGCAGTTCCTGGATCAAAATCGCATCTACAGCGTCTTTTTTGCCGGTTTTTAACGGCGTTTTGCGACGAACACTTTCTAGCGTAGGTCGCGCATCACCGAGTCCGACTAAATGCATGACGCGTTGTTGCACAACAGGTAAATAATCACTTATCTCTTTGAGTCGTCTCATGCCGTGGTGAAAACGGGGTTTGCGTCGGCGTTTAGGTTTCATCCACGGTGGCGGGTGCGATTGTGCCTCCTCTGCAAGCAAATCTCTGAACACGTCTCCCGTAAGTTCAAACACAAGTTTTTGATAAACTCGTTTGCTGCAGGTTTCGAGGTCCTCCAAGTCTGTTGACTGACGTAGTTCTACTGGTAATGATATATTCATGAGGGACTGGCCTGCCCTCTGATTATCGTAATACAGTGGAAGGTAGTTTGACACCAGCACGGGAACTTCATTAGAGCTGTGCGGAACGTCGAACATAATTGACCTTCCGCGTGGACGACTGTACCCTTCATCCTCGTCTTCCGGGAGCTCAAAAATTTTAGATTCGTTGACCCTGAAGTCATCCTCGCTACCTCCTAAAACTTCCCCGAGTTGTTCATTGAGCTGAAGAGTTGCAAGGCGTCGATGAAGCTCCTCACCGTCCAAGCTTTTGGGTTCTCTCCTACTTCCTGGACTACCAGGAGGACTAAGTGGATCTCGATGGCTTTCAGGTGACCGAGACCTGTCAGGTGATCGAGGTCGAACTTCCTTTCCCCCTTTTTGATGTGGGATATGAAACATGTACTTCTCCATGTATCGTGGGCTTGTCTCAGGATGTGGACTAACACTAGAATCAGATCTGGGACTTAAATCTCCCGGCCGCGGTGGAGATACCCTACCCTCAAAGGAATCAGGTATTCTCTTTTCTTTGTCTTTATCTTTGAGTGCTTTACCCTGTAAATCTTTATGGGTTTTTTGTGCAAGTTTTGCTTTACGTTTCTTCATAATGGCGACCATTTGAGAGACAGCCTCCTTTACCATATCATCTGAAAGCTTTGTCACAAGCGCGTCCCCTGACGTTTCCTGCAACTTTTGCCAAGAAAGATCATGGTCAACTGGTGGCCGAGCTGCCATTTTATTTTTCAAGGGCTCACTCGTGACGTCCAGACCGGAAAGGGAATCATCTTTGTCAGACGAGAAGTCGGCAATACCTTCCTCCTCGGATATATCTCCTTTGAGGTAAGAAGGAGTCTCCAATGACCTTGCCTCGAGTGATTCTTCTACCTTTGTTTTTTCCCCTTTAGATTCCAAATCAAGGCTAGGAAGTTCGGGAGGAGACTCGCTTTGAACACCTCGACTCTGCGCATTCTGCTGCATGTCCCCTTTAGAGTCTTGAAGATCTGTATTTGTCTTGCGAGAGCGATAGACTTCCGTAATTTGCTCAAGAGCATCCTTCATTAATAATGCCGAAATCTGCTCTGTTATACGATCTGCACTGCTAGCGAGCAGGTTTCCCTTGTCAAGTTTCTCCTCTGATTCCTCAATCGTTCTTTCATCTAATATTTTCAAGTCAGTTTCTGATGGTACATCAACCACCAAAGATGTTTGTTCTTCACTAATGCCTCCTTTTTTGATATCCTGCTCGTGCATGTCGCTAGCCTCGCGAGGAGTGAAATCGTTCTCCTCTGGCATTTCCTCTGGTATTTCATCTGCTATCGTACTTTCGTCTGAATGAGCTTGAAATTGCCTATGGGAAACGCCAAGTAACACTTCTTCATTCGATAACGGAACCTATCATAAGCAAAAGAGAACATCTAGTAAACTTCACCTTTTCAAAACTAGCCAGTTTATCAACACCTAAATTCTCTCTACATAATTCAAACAAAATACTACATTTGGTAAAGAGAAAATGGAGATTGATCAAACACAATAACTACTGAATATGAAAAGAAAAATTACCCTAAACATTTAAAATCAGAAGTATATGTTCTAGTTAGGAGATTTTAACAACATTTGAATTTGGAGTATGTGTCATGAAAGGGGACATGAGATATTTAAAAAAAGCTGTCCATGACGGAAGTGTAAAAATGTTACTACGAACAACCATTCGCACAGCAAAAAAGTTTTTCTGAATGGGAGAATAGAAGACAATTAAAAGCAACACAGCAGGAAGAGGTAAACCAGCTAATAAGAGGTATAGCCGCCTGCGAGTTAATAGTCAAGAAACTTATTTTTGGACTGCAACCTGGGTAAAAAAAAGGGACTAAGAAATCTAACAGCCAAACAACAGTTTTCTTATTTATAGACATCCCCGTAATCCTCCCATAGGGAAAATGAGACGGATCACTGAGGAAGTATTTGTGAATCTTAAAAGCAAATGAAAGAATTATCAAAAATATGGAACTGATATTGACTGAAGGAAAAAAAAGAACAGCGACCAATAGTTCGAGCAGCTTGTCCTGTCCTGACCTGCTGTAATGAAGTGAATGCTCGAGGCTTATAAACTGTCAGAAGTTTATAAGAACAAAAATAAATAAATTTCTTGGCGATTTTAACATTCATTTTTGTGCACTCAAATCAATCTTGCTTGCCTCGTTCTTGAGTTAAACTTTCAAAAGAATGTGTAAATGAGGCCAGTTGGGCTAATTGTATGCAAATAAAAAAAATACTAAAATCTAAAAAGGTCTATAAACACTTTTGATATCTTTATTTGTTCTAACAAAATATGGGGAAAGTAACTTTAATTTACGACTCCACTTTAGACGTAAAAGAAGCGATACCTCGTCAGAAGCGGATGACTTTGTTTTGGTACTGCTCATCATACTACCGGCTTCTTGTGCTAACTTTTCTTTTGAACGTACGGAAGCCTCAAAATCGGAAGTATATAAGCTTGAGGGAGTGCCTTTTATAGAGAGCTCTTTCTCAAAATCTGAGGTGTAAATGGGGCTTGCTGTTCCCACATTTTGTTCCTCCTGGCTTCTTCTTTCACTCTTTGCGCTCAATTTCTCTGTGACACTGGAAGCTTCAAACTCAGCGGAGTATGAAGGAGTTGTATCCAAATCCTTTTTTGATGGTACTTCCACGATCTCTTTGTTAGCATCATGTTCCTTGCTAATAAGTTTTTCAAGACTTTCTCCACTTGTGCTAGGTTGTGCAATGGGCAAATCTTCTTCGATTTCGGATTTTTCAGTGGCTTTTTGCTGCTCTTCCGGAATCGAAGAATCGTCTTCTACACTAAGGTGTTCACTGATGTCATCAGCTGTGGACGCTTCATCAGGAACAGAGTTTTCAAACGACATACTGTAGCCCTTAGCGGTCAAAGGTGACTTGTTCTCCGTCTCTTCCTTTGACAAACTTGTGGTGTATAGCGAACTAAGACGCGACTTGGATTCCGACAAGATGTCCGAATATTTTGAACCATGGCTAGTAGAACGTACAGATTTCTCCGACAAAGAACTTTTAGATTTAACGTCACTCGCAGAACGAGAAGATTTTTGCGATAAAGAACTCTTAGTTTTAATTTCACTCTTATCGCTTGATGATAGATTGCCAGTTGATGGCAACAGTTCTTCAGTATCGTTAATTTCATCAGCAGATATACTTCCAACAGGAGAGGCACTTCTCGACCTATCACTGATGTCCAGGTCTTTAACTTCAGTTGATTTATCAGCTGCATTGTCCATCCTGCTTCGATCTCGCTCTTCTACGTCGTCGAAAGACACAGCGACTTCTGAAGTTATACTTAAGAGCTCCTCAGAAAAGTCCTTAAGGATTGGCTTGGAGCCACGTTTAATGTCTGTTTGATTAAGGGCCTTATCAGGAGACTCTGTTCTTGAGCGAGGTTCAGAGGTCTCATTAAGCGATACATCAGGAGATGTTATGTGGCCTGTTAGTATCGGAGACTCGGGCACCGAAATCAGGGACTCAGACTTTGGTGGCTTCACAAGTTCTCTATCTTTTGGGGCTAAGCTAGGTCTAATATCTGGAACCCTATTTTGTGTTGGCTCTTTCTCTAACTCCTTTCTTGTCCGGTTGATAACCATTTCTACCTCCTGCAATGCAAGAATAGAAAAAAATGAGAAAGCACAGTTTTGGCGAAGAAAATATGTGCGCTTAAAGACTATAAAATCAGCATACTAAAACACTGTCTTGTTTGTCAGCCCAAGAGTTTTATACGGCCATTCTTGAAAAGCTTTGTCTTCCAAAGTTTTATTTTTTTCTATTAGCCATTTTCATTAGTGCTGTCTACTCAATGGCCAATTTTGCTTTTGTTTTTGTGATAGAGTGATTTGAGTGGAGATGGGGAGGGGGAGGGGGGGATCTTCATTAAATTATAGAATCATAGTGCGAGAGTAACAATTAAATTTACTAAAGTGACAGCGAACTTGAAAGAAAAACTAAGCACGGACATGAGACTCATTAAGAAAAAAGAAAGTGAATACGGTTGCCTATAAATACAGCAACGGTGAAAAATTTATTAAGGGCAAGTTTTATTTTGAAAAGGTTTTTTTTTGGCTAAATACAGCATATAGGCCTTGCCACTGAAAACGGGTAATAATGCAAGTTTCGCCGATCTAAAGCATCGACAAAGAGCCCCATAATCTGTTTCGTAGGTTGTGGATTCGAATCCCATCGAGGTCAATAATTTTTTCTCTTTCTTTTGTGTGGGTTTACAGGGTTCTTAGTTGATGCTGTAGATCAGCGAAATTTGGATTATTCCCTGTTTCCAGCGGCAAGGAAAGCCTCACTCGAATCTATATGCTAAATTTACACATATGCTATTGGAGGACAACACTCGTTGGTTTTTGGCTAAACTATCAGCACAGGTAAGGCACAAACCTGCAGTTCTTTCCTAAGGCTGTCTTCCTGAGCCCTAAGTAAAGCCTTCCGTTGTCTCTTACGTTCATTATAAAGACGCTTTGCCTCACGTTTCCTTAACTCCAGTTGGGCTTTGAGAGTTCGGACGCGGGTTTCAACGTCACTGTGGTCAGAAGTTTCTACAATTGCAATAACAGAAAAAAATTTAGTTATGCGAAATAGGCTCAACACCTGTTACTGCTTTAGGGAAAACAACAATAATAAGACAACAGATACAACTTCTTTTTTTATGATTTCGACACACTTATTTTCCCACAATTTTCGCTGAAAATTATGTTTCTAGCTCCTTCTCCGAAATAAAAATATGTATTAAGACGCTGTCCGCGTAAGAAACGACCAATGAATTTTTGACACAAAATAGATTTCCTTCAAATTTTCTGTGCAAGACTATTGATATGTGCTATGAAGTGAAAGGGCAATATTTTTTTTGTAGCGCTTTTCTTCAGTATTTACGAGCAATTTTTCTGAGTATCATCACAAACCACAAAAATTGGCTTTTTGAGAGTTAAATTTAGGGTATTCACACCAATGAACTAAAACAATCACATTAGGTAATTTGGACTTTCTTCTTTCGAATAAGCGTAAAAATTTGTGAATCGGGCTCGAAATATGAAATTTATTGACATTTTTAAAAGAGCTCACAACGCGCACTAACGAACTTCTGGCGCGAGTGTTGTTAGTTGACAAGGCTTTTCTCAAAAGTTCCACGTGACCTGAAACCTCGGGATATATCATTGCTTAGTACTAGGGTTGGTGTAAGGAAACATGAAAAAAATTTTTGGAAACTCGACATTTCGAACCACGATACTTCGTCAAACATACACTATACTTGACATCAAAGCCGCACTATATACGTTAAGCCACTTTTGTGCCTTTCCAAAAATTTCGCCTATTAACTCGTTAAAATCAAACAGAAACTACTAAATAGGCATTGCTAATTAGAAAAAATGTGAGAAAAAATTGAGACTTCAGTCCATCGAAATATTCAGCGAAAGCAAAAATGTTGTACCGATCTACTTGAGTGAAAATGAGCCCTAAGATGCTGTCAGGTCAGTTACTCAAGCCATCAGGGAAACAAAAATGCGGTGACAGCAAAACATGTTTTTGACTTCAAAGGAACCAAGAAAATAAAAGTGATGTAATTTAAAGAAACTGTACCCGTTGGCTCGCGATCTCCCCCGCAAATTATTGTTTTATACTTTTCCATTTATTTAAGACCAGTATTTTCAGGAAGTTGAATCTGAGTTACTAAACGTCTCTTTTAGGCTAAATCTTACACAATGCAGGAAGTATGCTTGTTTAGAAAATATACAGTTTTTTATTTGTTTTAGGCTGAAAACAATAAAAAGGTTTGTCAACAACTGTTTTAGAATGAGTTACACGTATTCTGCACAGGGCCTTTGCATGGGGAGGGGATTAAAAGAGTATGAAAACTGTTAGAAAATATGTAGAAGGGTGTGGTCGGGGGCCGCCAATACTACTCACGTTTTTGTAACTGTGCCCCCACCACCACCCCGATATTTGCAGTTGTATTTGAACCCGCGCTACTGCTGCATGTAATAATATATAATCTCAAAATGCGCCCCTTTTTCAGTTACTATTGAAGAAGTAGCTTTGTTGGAAGAAGGCAACCGGCTAACACTTTTTTTCTGGTCTGCGACAAATCTTCAAGTAACTACGAACTGATAACGATTAAAACCGCTTTTATAAAGGATTTAGCTTTTCGTTCTTCTAGCAATCTGTACAACATGCAGAAAGTGTTATTGGAAATTGTGACCAGAAATTTTAACTTGTTGTACTCAGAGTAATCTGTGCCCTATAAAAGGTACGAAACATTTGAAAGTTAAAGTGATTTGAGGATTGAGCCATAAACTACTTTTGTTTTGTCGTAATTGAGCGACTGGACATGTTGGCTTTTGCGATTTTATTACAGGGCTACTATTAAAAGCCATTTACACCGTAACTTCGACTCCGTACCACGGACCCTTATCTAAAGTAAAGTCGTTTTCACCAGACTGGAACACTGGACTCGACGCCTCTACTTATCACGTCTTTTTCTAATAATGCAGTGGACATAAAACTCGGATATGGACACCGTCGCGATGCTTGTTGGCCATTGTTGCTCAGTCCAGAAATAAACCCTTAACTTTTTTTTCCCAAGTAAAAATTCCCTTGCAGAACAAAACCGAACGAATGGACATGCTGGAAAAGGCAGGTGAGGTCGGACTTCTTACTGGTCTGTAATGCCATAGCCTGACTGTGGGGAAGAGATTTCTGAGGCTAAGATTTTTGCTACACAGCAGAAAAAATGATGAAATCAATGTAGCTTCTGGTTTATTGGTTGTGTAATTAATGACCGCCGGCTTACGACAAGGACAAAAAACGGCCCGATTGGTTCGCATAACATGGGTTTAGTTACAAGCAATACATCAACAATCACAAGTAAGAATACTAGTTCAAACTGTGAGAACGTTGAGCTAAAGTCCTATGCTCATGTATTTTATTCCTTTTAGCAGGACTAGTATGCAGTCTTGCAATGATTGAGAACAATTTCTCGAGGGATCCCGGATCCCTAAGATTCAGTGACAAAGCAAGCTGCTAACTCAGTTTTTCTCAGTAATCGCAGCGGTTAAGAAAGTTTGCGATCGAGTTAGTATCGTAATCACACGTTAAAAGTTTTTGAACTTCAGAACGGGAGGTATGTCGGTGACAGAATCCTTTGCCTTTTTGAATCAATCAACAATCAATACGGCGATACTGCATGAAGGTCAGATATTCTTTATTCTTGTTAACGACCTGTTCGAGGTACAACTGGCTGTGTCGAGACTGGTCGAGAAGAGAAAAATTCAGGTGCAAGGCTTTTTTTTCGAGATTGGCGAATACGAGAAGAATAATCAAAGGGGAAATCAAGAAGTACAGTTGGAGGAAATACTCGCTAAAGAGGAAGGAGAAGAGAGGCAACAAGAGCTTTTTGATCACCGCGGAGCGCAGTCCCCCAGGCATCGACTCATGTTCGGCTTCAGCGAGCTTGCTAATACTGATGACAAACTTGAACAAGTTAAAGAATCGAAATACTCAAATATTCAAATTAAGAAAACACTTGTTTCGAGCTTATCCTACTTCCTGGACGGAATGAGAATGTCAAATTTGATGTTAAGTACTATAAACTTGAAACTAGCCTACCATGCTTTTAAAGGTGGCAATTTTATAATTATCAGTTATCTATCACGCACTCTTTACAGGTATACAAAACCTGTGATGATATACACCCTTGAGATACCCTTGTAAAGAAAAAAGGAGAGATACTGTAGACAGTTGTTCCTCGTTTCGATACCAAAGCCTTGTTAAATATTAGTTTCGATTCTCCAGCGAAAATATAATCCTTGCTGTCAAATATTTCACAAATTTTGCTTTGTTTGGCGCCAAGCTTACCGCACATGGCTCAAATATCTGCAGTACTGATCCAACTGAATAAAGATTGATTGAACAAAAATATTGCTTCCAAGAAGAATCTGTGTTGTATAGTAGAAAGTATATTTGATTTACTGGCTGAAAATATGTTAAAACAGAAACAACACCAAGACTGATTGCGTGACACATTTTGTTATAAAACGCCTCAGCTCAGTCAGTGTCAATAGACTAAAATAGACATGTAAGTGTCTGAGATTTAGCATTCTCGGTTCATGGTTTTTTTTGTCGCTTCATCCTTATATCAGAGACTGAATTACTGTTTATAATTTTTTTAAAAGTATGAGTTTTGGTCGTAATTTTAACTCCTTTTGAAAAAAAACAACATCTAGATCTTGTTCTAATATTAAAGATGTCTGTTCACTCAAGTAGATCGGTACAACATTGTTCAGTTTCGCCGAATATTTCGATGGACTGAAGCCTCAATTTTTCTTATTTTTCGATTGTTTTCAAACAAATCGAGCATTTTTTCTAATTAGCAATGCCTATTTAGTAGTTTCCGTTTGATTTTAATGAGTTAATGGGCGAAATGTTTGGAAACACAAAAGTAGCTTAACGTATATAGTGTGGTTTTGATGTCAAGTATAGTGTATGTTTGTCGAAGTATCGTGGTTCGAAATGTCGAGTTCCCAAAAAAATATTTCTTGTTTCCATTACATTAACCCTAGTACTAAACAATGATATATCCCGAGGTTTCAGGTCACGTGGAACTTTTGAGAAAAGCCTTGTAAACTAACAACACTTGCGCCAGAAGTTCGTTAGTGCGCGTTGTGAACTCTTAAAATGTCAATAATTTTCATATTTTGAACCCGATTCCCAAATTTTTACGCTTATTGGAAAGAAGAAAGTCCAAATTACTTAATGCGATTGTTTTAGTTCATTTTGTGTGAATGCGCGGTTTTTTAGAGCGATCGCCGCAAACCCTAAATTTAATTCTCAAAAAGCCAATTTTTGTAGTTTGTGACGATACTCAGAAAAATTGCTCGTAAATACTGAAGAAAAGCGCTACAAAGAAAAAAATAGCCGTTTAACTTCATCACACATATCAACAGTCTTGCACAGAAAATTTGAAGGAAATCTATTTTGTGTCAAAAATTCATTGGTCGTTTCTTACGCGGACAGCCTCTTAAAGTTAGAAGTTTTCAAAAACCGAAAGCCAATCATGCTCAAATACCGAAACGCTAAAAATCAAAAAGTCACCAAAACGAAAACAAAATCAGATCAAACTGTCTTCCGAGATCCATTCTTTCTTAAATACATGTACACATTGCAAATGCGTGATACAAAATGCCAAGGAGGTGAGCCTCAAAACAAACATGAACTAAAAATTGCACCAACTGACTAAGAACTGCTAAAAGTATTTGGTTTGTAGTCTGTTACTAACCAGTCATTGATAAATCCTCCTCACTCTTGCTTCCCTCATCTTTTGATGATCTACGGCTAATAACAGGTGACGCATCGTGGCGTAAAGGAGTGGAGTGGGTTGGAGTTTGAGTGTTGTCCACTGATTCGAACGTGTCGTTAGTATACTCTCCAACAATTTCTTCCGGCATCGAGCTTTCTTGCGACTTTGTTTTGCTAGAGGGTTCCGTGGCAATTTCACTCTCCCACCCTCCCCCACTGGGAGCCTCTTCTGGTACTGAACTGTCGCTGTTGCTACGAACTGATCCTGCTCGGAGAGGCTTGGTTTTGTCAGCTGAACGGTAAGGAGTTTTAGTCGATCTTATTAACTGATCTGCATTTGAATCCTTTGTCGACAGATTCTTGCTTGTAGACAAAGACTTGCCTGTAGAAAATCAAACAGCATTTCCAGAAAGTTACATAAAACTCAAATGATAAAGTTTTACACAAACATTATTCCTATTATTATAAGTTTAAAAGATTGAGAAAGGAGCTAAACTCTAGTTACTAAAATAACGACGTTTCTGTGTTTAACAACTAAAGTACTTTAAGCCTGGCGTTATTACTATTGATGTTATTATTATTATAAAAGATTGAGAAAGGATTAGTTAATAAATATAGTGCTTTAAATCAACTGAATTTGTATAAAAAGGGGTTTCATCAAAAGGTATTGTTACGTAAAGAGCTTTGCCTTTATCAAATCACTTTGTACATTTAGAAACGGTATTTTTTCTCTAAATACATTTCCAAAGTCAAACAGTTAAACTTGCTATTACATTTTTCTTTCTTTGTCCTTTATAATACTAAAGAACTACTGAAGCAAAATCTTCAAACTAGTTTAAAATATCAAAACTAAAGTTTGACTTGTATAATTTCCGCTTAAACACTTGTTATCGGTTTTTGAAATAAATTTCGTGGAGAATTTTATTTGTAATGAATGCATTATTTTGAAGATTATTTCGTGGACCTGAAATGGTCAGGTAAATATACTACTATCCATCTACAATCGAATAGAAGTGTTGGAAAAGCCCTTAGCGCTTTCAAAACACCAATGACAAAATTGCTTCAGTAGCACTTTTAAAGTTCAAAACACATTTTTAGCTTTTTTAAAACTTAAAAGCTTTTCAAAGCAAGTAATTATCAAGATATTATTATTATTAGTAGTAGTAATATCATTATTATTATTATTACTATTATCGTCATAGCGATCGTCATCATCACAACATTAACAACAACAACAACAACAACAACAGCAACACAAGCTTTATTTGCACCTTGCAGGTATTCGCAAAACAACCATCAACTTTTTGAATATGCTTACTTCGATCCAAGTCTTCCTCTGACTGCAAACTCCGCTGACCCTGGGGCAGAGTGGGACTTGTTGCACTTTTGAGATTCAGTGCCTGGTTAATAAGATTTCTTACTTGCTTGTCCTCTTCGTCCAGTCTCTTCTTCCATTCAACCAATTTTTTCTGGTTCTCTAATAATCTTTCGGCCTCCTTCCGTCTTTTTTTCAGCTGAATCTCTCGCTGTGTCAAGAACCTGAAAAAAAAATCAAACTGTTAAGAGAACTTTCTTCTTCAATAAACTGAATATTTACCTGGAGTTGAGAAATGTTCTTCCCAAAGACAAAGTGAGATTTGAATAATGATCTTTCCAACATAAGGCACGTACAAAATTTACAATAAAAGAAAAATTTTCACAAACATTTTCTGCACAAGGGAAAATATACAAAAAACTACAACCAGACTGATTTTTTTAGCAAATTCTTTACACATTCCACTAGAAACACGGCTTCTGCAAGCTTGCGGCAAACATTGACTTGACCTTTCGGATTTCTTTGCCAAAGGAAATGACTTTGCATTTGAAGTCAGAGAAGTAAATACTCATGTTTTTTCGCTAAATTAATTTGGTACTCGAACGCAAACCAAAAACACGACTTGACTGAATCGTTTACTGACGAATAGTCGCGAATACAAGCAATTTTCGTCTCAAAAAAGCGTCAACACTGCTGTTTATCCAACTGGAATGAACGCAAGAAGTTCTGAACTAACCACTGCCAGAGAATTTCGAGTCCAACTTTTAGGTTCATTCTGTAAGTCCGTTGTTGCGTTTTGAATAGTCTGCTTCAAGCCAACACGTTATTGATCTTACTATTTAGTATGCTGCCACATTTTCATACGTACGGTAAAGAAATGATTAAAAAATCCAAAGATCAACTGAAGTAAACACACTGAGGGTGTGAGCTTTAGCTGGAGTGTTTAGTCTATTAAAATTCAAGTACTGTTTGTCTGATACTCGCCCAGTGTTACCGCAATTACTAAGGTTAAAAATTAAACTCGATTTTTAATCAACTTCCTGTAAACATATCATTCTTATCAAAAGCTAGGAATTTGGCCAGCAGACGAAAATAGACAGCGTGATACAGTTTTTAGTTCTAGTCAAAATCGGAAGGAGAGAAACCATTTTCCTCAAAAACAAGTTTAAGTAATATTAAAACAAACATAAAGTCTGAAAGACAAAAAAGAAAACAAACAACAACTTCTCAGAGTTATTTTAATAAAAGGCAAATGACAAATGAAACAAAAAATCAAACATTTTTAAAGCGGAATGAAACAAAATCGTGCAAACACTTGTTTTGTCTCGCAGGAATCGGTGCCGGCAGGTTCGAGTCTATATTGGCACTGATTGAAACTAACCAAAATTAAATCATTCAACTCTTTCATATCAAAGAAACTTTTTCGAAATTATTTAAGAACTAGTCAGAATCTTCTTTTTCAAACAACACATAAAATATAAATATTGCGCAAGATTAAAGAAACAATTTCTTCACCAAGAACTTTTCGTGAAAAGTGATCGACTGTATCGTCACAGAAGAGATTTCGATGGGAAGCACGACAAGGTATTCGAGGTATATTTATCGGCTGCAACCAGTATTGCAGTTTAACTGGCTATGCGTGTAGCTCAAGGATTTGTATACGACTCTTCGTTAAATGTTAAAGCAAATTTCACGGAACTTCACCAGAACTAACTCTTAACACAGATTGGCTGCAATTACTAAATTGAATTTTGAAGAAGGATTCAGACTTTTGTGAACAGGTCGGTCGCCCAAAAATCTTAAACAATTTGTTTTGGTTTTTGTGACAGTTGTATGTCGTTCGAAACAACAATGCCCTGAAAATCAAGAGAACAGATTGGCAACGATTTTTAATGTATATCTGGGTATACCCCCGTCGGTCTAAGATCTTTCACTGGCGGGGCCAAGCGAATGTACAATGTCTTGAGGGCCGCTACTGACATTTACTCTCTGAATAAATAATGCAGCTGTGTATTTCCATAAAAAAAGTTCCACAAAACAGGTGTTTCTAAGGAGCCATGGCAACTACCTGCAAACGGTCAGGATTCCCACATTTGCAAGGCGTGAAAGATAAGTCAAATCGTGGGTACCGAGTTTCCTGAGTGTACGCCAAGCCACGGTAAAAACCGACATCTTTCTCATCTCTTCCTATAACACACGACGTTGAAAAATGGGTTATCGTTAAATCTTAAAGCTTATAAAAATTATGAGAAGAAACAAATCGCTTCATTTTACCATAAGCTAAATATCGAGTGCACGCATGCAGGAAATCAACTGACGTCTTCTCTTTTCTTGTAGTATTTCATTATATCACAACGAAAAACGATGTTTAACAACAAGTTATGAATATTTTAAGTTCAAAAAATATTTAGTTAAAAAAACGAAAAAATCAAAAAAAGTTCGACAACATACATATAAGCTTCAAGCAGCGTTGCTTTAAGACAGCGTATTTTCCTAAAGAATATGTCGAATAGCGCTTCACAAAAGCTATATTTTACCGCCAGCTCTGGGTTGCGAAGTCACAGGTCTCTGTACAGCGGAAAGCTGTGTCAACTTCGGTATTGACATTAGAATTTGTTAATTTCTTTCAGATTCTCTGAAGTTAAAAGGTACAGGTGAGCAAATATTTCCTTTGCTATGGGGCACTTGGCTCGAGGCGGAATTATGTACGAATATACAATATTGACAGCAATAGAATTTATTACTCTCGGCATTTTCTGTATTACTATCTTTTCTAGGAAGCTAATGTTTTTTTACTAATTTTCCCAATTACATAAAAAACACGTTTTTCTTGCTTTCCTTTTAACAAACTGCCTAACGAATGAATAACATAGCTTTCGAATTCACTAAATCCAAATCAACTTCACATTGAAGGGTTGTGAATCACAGAAGATATAAATTACAAGATTTGATTCGGTTCTCTATAATCTTTGGCAAACTTGAAGTATTGACTTAAATTGTAAACTATTTAAATTAGTTTTTTTCCGAAAAGAAAACTGCACTGTATTAAAAATTAGCTAAAACCGAAATTAATGAGAAGTTAAACAAGAAGTACCAGCTGGGAAAAAGAAAATAATTCTTATATCTTATTCGTAAACAATAACTAAAGTAGTTATCGATTATTAATTAATAACTAGACGTACTGCCAGCCGCCAGAAATTTATGGCCTCACTATGAGAAAATTTTCCCGGGCAACCAATTAGCAAGAGAAGAACGCAAAAGCGATGTTGGACAAGAAATTTAAATTAAAATCTTCAAATGTTTAGAATATATAAAGCTGTCTTCAAAAATTACTAAATAATCACTTTGATGGTTTGTGTCTAAAATATATAAGCTCGCCTCGATTAACTTTGAATAACAGGCAAATAACTTAAAGATTGTACCAGCGGTAAGCCGCAAAGAAAAAATTGAATGGGATAACATGTATTCCCTGAAAAAACTTACCATTAGTTGTGAGAAAATATCGAACAAAACACTGCCGCACACACATACTAGGTTGCTCTCGTAACATTACTTTCCACAGTCGCGTCACTTTTCAGTAAACAAGGACGATCTGATTATTTAGGACAAAACACATACATCTCCCCGTAAGGTCGACCCCGGGAAAAGAACTAAAACAATCTATCCACAAAGCACCGCAGAAAGTAACTTGCATGTCAACATGTAGTGCGTTGTTCAAGAAACATGAAATATTCATAGCCTTTCAAATCCCGGGGTGAAAAACATTCAAGGATGACGAAATGTCTATTTCTGTTTTCTCGCCAACGCTATTCGAGTGGGCCCATACAAACACACTCGTTATGCTTAAAAAACTTTGAAATAACGAATTACTTTTATACCGTTTTTCTCACTCCCTCAATAACATCGTTAAAACCACTTCTCTAGATCTAGACAGCAAACATGATATAAAAGTCAACGAGTATTCATTCTACAATTCAGTTTAATAGAACGCAACTCGTAGTTTTTGCATAGAGCTGAACAATGCAACTCTCAGCTTCCTTAATAGCACACAAGAAGGCATTTTAAAAACAAGACATTCTGTTTTCAATAAAATAAATATTAAAATAAAAATATTCAAAAGCATAGCTGGGAAAAAAGATAAACTTTTGGATCCCGAGACAGGAAGTCGAGTGCTAATGACATAAATAAATTAAGAAAGATCAGCCCGCTGATACATGCTAGAAGAGTTTCAGAAAAACCCGTCAGTTATTCGTCATATGTCTAATACCCATTTATAGACACCAATAGCTTTGAAACCTTACAGCGTTTTTAATGTTGTAGCAAAAGACAATGCTGAAGTTGCTTTTTGACGGAAATAACTTTCACGGTTTCTTTATTAAATCACTTCCTTCACGTAACTCGGTCACTAACGCAAGTTTATCACTTGTTATAACTTAATCAACATATGTATACATGTATATAAATAGTTTCACATTTGATCTAAGAAAAGTTGTCTGGGCTTATTAAAGTTCATTCTCTTGCGCAAAACCATCTTATTTTACTTTACTAAAATATTTTACACCTGTTAAATACGGTTTAACTCCTGCTTCTTTCGGACATAGACGATAAACCGTAAACCCTCGGTTTTAAAACCTGTTGGGTTCTCCGACTGCTACTCCTGACCAGTGAAAGAAACAAACTAACTTAAGAGAAGTATCTAAAATTTTTAAAAAAGAAAATCTCGTGCCTGTCAGCTCCAAAATTATATTACTCTGCTAAAACGTGAGTGGCATATGTTAATATTTTACCCGAAATATTGGGTGAAGAAGTACATAATGCATAACAGTTGTACTGAACGTCTGCTTGCTTGCTTGGTATTTACAACATGGGTATTTAAATGTAGAAGCAAAATGCGATACTGAAAATTGCTTAAAGTAGCTTCAAAATGACAAAATCGTAAGGTTGTGTGTGGCGAGTGAGTTGTATTTTCATCTGCTTTCTAAACTTCTCACAACATTTACCATAATGAGAGTTGATTATAATTTGTTGAAGTTATATAGACGGTGAGAGTTTCTGCTCCTTTTCTCGATGATGTGTTTCATATAATCTGGGCATAATTAAAACTGATGGCATATTAAATGATCGACTGCTTGGATCATAAAGAAATTAACCGGATGGTTAATCGCGATCGACGTACTTCAACAAGTAAGTGGAAGATTCCAGCATATTGGCCCTTTGTTCGGAGAAAATATTTGTTCTCGAAAATAATTTCCTCGTTGGTTTAACAATTCATTGTACATGCTAGCGTTTAAACTAACAGGTAAAGTAGATATGTTCACCAGCAATTTGAATTTCTTTTTCTTTGACAAAGTAGACGTTTTGACTCGTTCATACCTGTAAGTTTGATTGTTCGTCAGCGATACTAATAAAATAGAAGTCACGTCTTTTTAAAGCAATTCTCTAATCTAATCGGATCCTACAAGTACCTTCCGCAAATAGATACTATAAGTCGTCCATCACAGTGTATTTGTTATACTTCAAAACTATTCCTTATTGTCACTATTATACATTTGTCACGGCATAAGTGAGTTAGACGAAGACGCAAAAAAAGGCTTTTTTGATGAAAGTACAATGGGCAGCCATTAGCTGAATAGAGACTGCACTTTAACGGTTTTTATTTAATAGCAACTGATTGCCTTTTTATTATGAAACAAAACTCGAACTGGTGTAAACGCTTACGTTCATTGCAAAGTACTCTGTGTCGATTATGGCGACTTACAGTTCAAACACGTGGTTTATCTAATCTATTTTTTAGCTAATAATCGCGATAAAAAGACACAAAATTTCTAAAACTCATTCATTCTTAACACAAAAAGCATCCATATTAAGTTCTAAACGATTGTCAAAAAAGCGCAAAAAATAAAAAAATCGATCCTACTATTCTAGAGCAGAAATGAGTCTTTTTGAACGTACGTATAACAAAACTTGCTGAGATCACCTTCGTCATAAGTCAAGAAATTAAATTGGAATGAATGTTTAATCCAGTGCAGTGGTGAAGCGCCTCACGCCAGAGGGGAAAATATCAGATCGAAACAAGAACTCTCGGAATAATTGTTTTATTTGGAAGTTATATCATAACAGCACAAGGTTTCAGTTGTAATAAAGTTTATGTCATTGTTTATCGACACCTAACCATCACATATTCGAGTCCTAAGTCCAGTTACATTCTAAGAACTGATCAAATATTCCCGACAGCCTGTGTCAAACAGCTGATTATTATTTAAGTTTAAAAATGCGATATCGCGATATTTTGAGTGTGCTTATATAGAAAGGAACGACTTACCGCAAAAACACTCTGGTAGAAAGGAACGTGGCCAGAAAATCCATTAAACCTCGATTTTCTGTTTTGGCTGGCGAGTTGAATTGTTCGATTCTCGATTTCTCGAAGCAAAATACACTCAGCAAAAAATCAGCGAAGTGGCCCCGCAGGACATGCCGAGGCAGAACAATATTGTAAATTTGCACTAATTATTACACAACCGCAGCAGGTTAAAATAGAAATGACGGAATTCTTAAGCTAAGTTCATTTATAAAACAAACACGTAGTCAATCCTTAAGTTTCACTATATAACTGTGCTGTTAGAAGGAAAAATCGTCACATTAAGCTTTCGTTTGAACCATTCGATAAGATGTCGATGATCAATTTCAAGCGTTGTCAGAATTTATTAAAAATTGAAACTCTTCTAGCGATATAAACTTCGAAATCTGAAATCTAACGCAATGGCTTAACAATGTAAATTGAACAAAGAGCGTTCTTTATACAACGCATACACAACAAACAGAAAAGTAAAAAAACCCAAACATCACAATAGCAGGTTTTTCAATTAAAATGCTATGAAAAACATTTGACACCTACTTCAAAGGAATTAGTCTTGTTTTCGTTTCGCTAAAAGGTTCATTACAGTCGTCGCCGGTTAAACCAGAATTTAAGTGAAATATATAACGACATAAATATTTTTCTTTCATACGGAATATCTTCACTAACACCTTTCATTTTCCCGCCTTTTTTGAAGTAAAATAATGTTTACACAACGCGCTTTTCTTGGTCCTTTTCTTCCAAATACGAAATTTCGAAAACTCGGAATGGTAAGGAATTAAAATGTTAATATCTAAGAAAACGGAAGTATCTCTGACATTACATCAAAATTTTGTCGTCTAAAGCAGTCGAATTCATGTCATTTTATATCGTTATTAACTCGGTCATTCAAAACATAAAAAAATAATTAACTCGAAAATGTTGTAAAACACTAAAATGTGGCCTATGAAACAATGTGTGTAGCTTTTTCTTCTGCCAAGTAAAATATTGATTTACGGGCTACAATAAAAACAAAAATTATGAATTCTATATACCTTTCATCTGATTCGAGTTGTTTAAGTTTCTTCAGTTGCCTACTAATTGTTCTGTCTGAAGAAGTTGGCGTAGTTTTTGTCGTCGAGTGCTTCTCGCTGCTAACCGAACCTTCGTCGCTCTCACCGTCGGAAAACGATCGCTTTCGATGTGCACTTCTTTCTGATGCATCGTATGTTGGAAATGAGCTCTCGGCTTGAGTGACAACTGGCGACAGTGCGTCGGAAATATCCTCGGGAATGCTCGTGCTTCTTGAGATAGCTTCCTCGGCGTTGATCTGCGGGCTACGTTCACTTCCGCTGCGAGTTGCACGGTCAGCTGTATTTACCTCTGTGATTTCTTCTGGAATCCTGTCTGAGCTGGCAGGACTTGGGTATCGCTAATGAATTAACATTGAATACAGCCGTCACAATAAATACAAGCTTTTTCTAAATAAGAACAAACTTTATAAGAAAACCTAGGCTGAGATTGCCCAAAAATTAAAAACATTGAGTTAAGAAAAACGACAAGGCTGAAATTTTGATCAGAAAATTTTAAGAGTTTCATTTAATCCTTACATACAGATTGAAAGGTGAGTAAAAATCGCATGTGTGCACTTTCCATGAATTACTCTCTATATATACAGTTAAAACCCGCGAGTAAAAACCTACATTTATGGAAATAGCCCAAACAGGTTCTTATATAAATGGCAGTTAACACAATTTTAGGCTACTTAGGTTCTTAAGAGGTTCTTAATTCTAGACGAAAGCAGATAATACTCAGCTGTAAAACAAGATGGTTATTTTTTTGTTTTCTACCACCCCTCCCCCCCAAAAAAGAACATTTCGACAAATATTTACAAATATAATGTTCAAACTGTGGTTATTTTCATATGGTTGGAAGTGCAAATTTACCTTATGTCTTACACTCTTTCTTATTGAAAAAAATCATTTTTACGCTAAAGAGAATCTGCTTTCCTTTTACTTTAGCTGTAATCTACTAAAATGAGTTTAGACAAAAAAAACCTGTTTTCGATATTTAAGCTAAATAGGTTCTTGTTTATAAAGGGGTATAAATTCCAAATTTTAGGCTAACAGGTTCTTAGTTTGCAGGTTCTTAGTTGTGGGTTTTTGCTGTATCGCATACCATGGTAAGGAATTTTTAACACTAACGCGTATTTCTCAGCGCCTTTTATTATTGGATAGACTAATCCATCATTTGGAAAAAACAGGAAATAAGAATTTAAGAACAATTCGAAACGGAAATCGTCAAAAAGTTTAAGAACAGCCCAGCCTAACTCAGCCGAAAGTTACTGGTTCTTAAATGTTACTGCTTATAATTCTTTATCCTCGGAAGCATTGGCAGTCTTTGAGTGGGAATAGTAATTGGGATCTAGAAAATAATCTTAGCTTCATGAAGGTTTGCTTTGCTTACAAATGTTCACTACTCAGAATTTAAACAACATGAACAAGTTAACAATAAATTCCAAAGCCAAATCAGTTAACGGATCGTAAGAGAAAAGAACACGAGTTAAAATCTAACCCTGGCTTGAGCTAATCGGTCTTCGGACAACCGGGTACGTCCTTATGAGGAGGGGAGGGGGATGCAATGAGTTAACTCCCTGTTAAGAGGGTGTAAAAGACTATAAGCGACCAAAAACATGAAAACCAACGAAAAACACGAGCCTAAAGGGTAAATGTGATCAAGGAAAGGAGTAGCTTTAGTTATGAAAAATTAAAACACTGGCACACTTCTGTCTTCACCCCTGATATAAAATTCAATGGGTGGGGCTCCTCCGCGAAAGGAGGTAAAAATAGGAGTTGGATTCCTCATGGCCTCACTTAATCAACAGCAGTACTTCCCTCCTAAAATGGGAAAAGATCGTAGATAAAAAGAAGTCTAACTGCGACCAGGTTGTTCAAAGGCTGGTTAACTTTAACCCAGGGTCAAACCAAAATTCAACTAGTAGTTTCTCCTCTAAGAAAAGATTTACGGTTTTTACAAAATACTGTTTAGATTTTCCACGGAAAAATTGTCAATTACAAAATTACAGCTCAAATCAGTCTCTGTAAGGTTGGAAATAAGATACAGGGTTAAAAACCTAACCCTGGGTTAGAGCGCAGTCGGCGGCGCTGTGGCCGAGCGGTTAGCGTGTTCGACTCGTAATCCTAGGGTCGCGAGTTCGAGCCCCAGTCAGACCACTGTGTTGTGTCCTTGAACAAGACACTTTACCTGACTTGTTCCAGTCGACTCAGCTCTATAAATGAGTACCAGTTCTGCTGGGGGCTAACTTGCAATAGATTAGTATCCTGTCCAGGGGGAGTCAAAGACTCTCATTCGCTTAGCACTACAGAAACCCGAGTTAACGCCGGTCTAATGAGCCACTTAGGCTCAAGAAAGAGTTAGCTTAGTGCTAATCGGCCTTTGAACAACTTGGCCCAGAAGTACAAGAATACTACTAGTACCATAAAACAGGACCGAAATCTACCTCGACCTCATGTTTTTTCTTGAGGGTGGGTTTAACCTCCTCTTTAGGTTGCTCAGCAACCTTCTCCTTGGCAACGCGATGGCGAATCTTCTTTGTGCTCATTCGCAGTCGAGCAATCTCTTCCTGCTGCATTAACAGGAGCCTACGCTCGTAACTGGCTGCACGATTTGCGGTCTTCAACCGCTTTATTTCCGCCTGTAAATATAAGACTGGTCATTGTCTGGACAACAACTACGCCAGGTGAAGGTAAAACTAGAAGAATCTAGTTGTGAGGACTACAGCAACACTAGGTAATGACAAAATTAAAGTGTTTTTAAGGAAACCATCAAACTAGTTTAAAACATCTGGGCCCGGTTGCACGAAGCCTGAATAAGCTATCCGCTGGATAAAATCTATTTGTCGTCACTGCTTAATCAAAGATTGCTTGACTCTTTGTTGATTTCTTTATCCCTTGTTAAGTGAGTGGAAGACTCCTAAAGTTATGGTTTAATTGGTGTCAAACAACTTTCATCACATTTTTACTGCTAAGAATAGAAAGCACTTATCCGGCGGACAGCTTATCCAGGCTTCGTACAACCGGGCCCTGAAATAAAAGTTTGATTGGTATAACTTCCGCTTTGACATTTGTTACTGGTTTCTAAAATAAATTTCGCGAAAAATTTGCGACGCCGAAGCTGCGAAACATTTTAAGCTCAATAGGTATGTGTAATGTCACGTGTTTATAACGGCGGGAGATTCACCTCACTTTCCCGGTCAAATTCATATGATCATGGCGACGTTTGAGTGGCTGGTGGCTTCAGTAGCAATTTAAAGGGGCAATGTCCCCCTACCGAGACCGAGTTATAGTCTCCTTCAAAATGTGTTCGATCACTGAAACAAACAAGCGTGGGTCGATTCAGATCGCGTCCCTGAGAAAAATTATTTTGTAATTAGTTTGTTTACAATGCTAATACAACCCTGAATTTTCAAAGATTTTCTTCATTGCTTAGATGAAATCGAAAGAGGTATTAGTTGAGTAGGTAAGTTTTACAATCAATTTCTGAAGTTATGTAACGATTGAATTCGCTTTTGCAGTTATGACGCGTGAACTCCATCGTATGTTAGTAATTCTTTCGTTCCGCCCATCATACAATCAATGATCGGGATATTTAGCTACAAACCAACTGAGTTTCATCAAAATGCCCCTTTGCCGCTTACGAAGCAAAGGCATAATATCGTCAGCTCCTTTATCCCTTAGGCTCTTCTTCTGCAGGTCTAGCCAAGCCATCTCGGCCTTAGTCTTTTCTTTCAACGCTTTCTCCCTGCTGCTTAGCTCTCACTTCCTCTTCCTTCACGTGACCTGTATGTTTTTTTTTTGTTTTCTTCTGTAGTTGACGTCAAAGTCGACGCTTCCATGACGAAGCCATAGAAGCACTGGGAATCTCAAATCATTTTAAACGTTTAAAAAAATTAAAGAAATATTGACAGAAGTGACAGCGTAAAGGTGAAATGTTGTTCTGGTCAATAGTGACAAATATAACTTCTGGAATAAGTTGTAGTCGGATTTACCCCTCTTCGACCTAAACTTAATTTTGTGTTAGGCCAGCCCGAAATCAAGTTATCTTTCACTGGAACCTAGTCTCCCGAGTCAGAACATTGCTCCTTTAGTTTATTTTCCAGACAGATTTGAATTTTTACTACTGACCTGCTCGGCCTGGAGTTTCATCAAAATGCCCCTTTGCCGCTTACGAAGTGAAGGCATAATATCGTCAGCTCCTTTATCCCTTAGGCTCTTCTTCTGCAGGTCTAGCCAAGCCATCTCGGCCTTAGTCTTTTCTTTCAATGCTTTCTCCCTGAGGGTAAGGAGCGCAGTCTGGTGCTTAGCTCTCACTTCCTCTTCCTTCATCTGACGTACCATGTCTGCGGTGAATTGAATGAAGGAATCTTCACCAGAAAACGGTCCAGCAAAACCATCACCTTCCTACAACATAAGGGTCGAAAAAACAAAGGCAGTTTATCAGCAACAACAACAGAAACAACAACAACAACAACAAAAATAATAATAACCTTATAACTCTGATTCCTAGATTGTAACATTATTTAACATGAGGGTGCAAATAACAAAAGCAGTAAACAACAACAACAATAATAATAAAATAATATCAAAAATAATAATAATAACAACAATAACATTAATAAAACTAATAATAATGACATTATTACTCTAAATCCTCTATTTTAATATTATACTATTTTACTATTGAAGTTTCATAAACTCTTAATAAACATTTAGAAGTGGACCCTAAAACATCGGCTGTACGTGTAGCGCCTTATAAGCTAGTTAATTCAGGATTAACATCCTAATGTTTATGCTGCTTTATAATAATAACAACAATAATAATTATAATAATTAAAAATAATAATAATAATAAACAATAAGTTATATAATAATAGTAGAAAAATGCAATCTAACCGAATCAAAAACACACTATTGCTGTACATACCCTCTCAGGGAAAGTATCAACCAAAGTTGCATCTGCAATTTCGTCCTAAAAAAATTAAAAAATATGCGATGTTCTCAAACAACTGTCGTAAATTTGGGGTCTGTAGTTGCGAAAATTTGGTATTCAAAGAAGTTTGCTTTTTTTGCTTGTAGAAATGGTCCAAAACAGGCAAAAGGAAGAAAATTCATACCTAAAAATCCGTGCAATAGTGTAAAAATAACGTCCATTGTGCTGTTTGAAGAAGTTTTTCATTGGCTAAACTCAAAGAAATTCAGGCAAAAGCAGCGCAATAATTCCAGACCTCTTGCATTTCAAAACGTCTAATGATATTGTACGTTCTCGTAATTTAATCTAAAAGGTTAATTTTAATACTTTTGGAGAAGTTTATACTACTATATAAGAAAGTTCTCTTGTGGATAACATACTCTCACTTGAGAACGCCGTTAACCCGGCCACCCTGTTCTTACGACCATTTTTGTGTGGTTCAGACTAACGACAGCCTCATTGAAAACTCCGTTATTTCGACCCTTTCATTAGTACAAGTAAAAGAATCTACAATGGTGCCAAGCAGATTGTATAGATTCTTTATTCCTGATAATGGCATCGAGAGGATGCCGAAACGTCAATTTAAATCTTGTTGTTTTAGTTTACTTATGCTCTTGCGTTAGCAAAACCTTACTGATTAAGATTTCATTAGTACGACAACTTTTACATTGCCAATCGATGATTAATGAATACCAATGTACTGTATTTACAAGGCAGATGTTAATAAACCTAAAGGTGTGAATGGCTTCTGGTTTACCCACCGAGGAGTAAGAAAAGGCTCCAGCATCAAATCCCAGGCTCCCTCGTCTTTTGATCTTCTCTAAGCTGCGCCTGCGGTGACTCTCGGACGGAAGCACGCTCCTGTAGTCCAGCTCATCTTCGGTAACTGTGTGCGATGACATCACTGAGTCCTCAAAGTTAGTGTTGTATTGATGCACGTCCTCGGTTGGGGGAGCTGGGAAGTAACAAAATTTACCAAACTTCTTTTCAAAGATTACTAAAACATACCACGTAAAAAAGGTTTGGGCTATCATTTCCACTCATTCTCTTTCTCACGCTCACTTTTAATGTCATAGTCGTTATCATGATTACCTGTATTAAATCTTAAATAGAAAAAACAACTCCTCATGGTTTATCTAACGGACATTCTGCAGACTTTTTTCACTGTCTTAAAGGGAATCTCTCAAAGTCACATCAGGATTTGTTTAAAATGTTGTCATTGCCCTACTGCGTTGGTAAAATGAGTAAAAACAGCCGCACAAAAACTCAAAAACTAAAAAAATGCGATTGAAAAACAGCACCTGAAATGTTGCTCCGCTTCGATGATATACGTGACCTATGACGTAGACATGAGAACTCAAGTGCACAAGTTTCGAGGCCATGAGTGCAGGCTAAATCCGCGTTTCAAAGTGTCTGAGCAACCACCATCCCTACACCGATGGACCATGATTGAAAATAGTTGAAAGAGTTTCGCAAGCAATTATTGCAGCCCCGAATTCCGTGTCTACGTCACTTCCGGCGATCGGACTTTCACTCGAGAACATTGACATTTTATCGTTGTTGTGGCAAATTGAATATCGCAAATACAGCAAGATTTCTAAAAAGGTCACTTTTATGGTACAAATAACATTTCCAGGAAACATTAGGAACACTTTAGAGATTGCCTTTAACAGTGAAGTTTGTAACCTTCTTTTGATTCTTTTTTCTTGCTTTCCCCAGAAAGAATCTCAGCTACCGAGTCCTCATCTGGTGCGAAATCAACACCAACATCTGTGTTAACACTCTCTGCAATGCTTTTTGTTTTCTCCGAGGGAGTGTTATCTCTTCCTCGTTTGGAAACCTGCTGAGAACGAGGACTTCCAGGGGAAGCTGTTGTCACATCTGCGCTTTGTGTACGATCACTGGATCGAGCCGAATCTGTCAATGCTTCTCTTGCAGAAATATTACTTGCAGTAGGAACACTGTGAAAGGGAGAAATGAAAATCGATAAATGGTTACCACAACAGGCCTTATGCCTGTTTACGTCGAACACCCCCAAGCCTCGCTTTCGAATCACAAAAGTGTGAATATTTTTATAAATCAGATTCCAAAGCGTTCACAAATGAAAATAATTCTTTCGAGAACACGGTTTGCACTGCTCACACCTATTTCTTGAGTACGAGGCTTGGGGGTGAAATTGACTAGATTGACGTAAACATGCATAAGGCCGATTTGCCTGTTAAAATTTTATTCCATACAAGCGTTCTTACGAGTCGCCCACAAGTACTATGCGGAATTCAAAATGTGATTATATTGCCGAATCGTAATATAATGTAGGGGCAGTGCCGTACCAAGCCTTGGAAAAATGTTTTTGGCACGACTGAAGGCTGTAGGGAGAGCTATGTAAAACTGCCTGGGCGGGGAAGGAGGGGGGGGAGAGTTCACCTTTAATGTCCAAGCGACTGGTTCTCAAATTATCCAAAAGTGCATACTGCAAATCTAATGGGCCAATTGCCTGTACTTAAATGGTGGGTACTGTTTCATGTTAGGCAGCTCCAGAAAAAAAAATGGGAACAATTTAAAGCGGATGTGGTCATTGACACCCCCCCCCCTCCCCCGTTGGCCACTCCCCTTGCTAAGGTCTTAGTGGGGGACAGGGGCGGCAAGAAGATTCTGTGAAATCTTGACAAAATTTGACCACTTTAAACAATGAATCTTTAATATTTGGTTCACGAAATTCAAATGCACACAGACAAAAAGTTTTTACAAAAAGTAAAAAAGCAAATTCTCTTTTTAATTTATAAAACGCATTATTTTTCATTTACATCCACAAACTTACCTAAGGGTCCTGTCATTTCTGCTATCAGCATATGATTCGAATTCTTCACTTGTGTAACCCATCGACGTTTTCACGAATGATTGGCTTTCCAAACTTTTCGCATCCAAACGCAAGGGGGATCTTGTTCGAGAATAAGTTGGAGTGCGTTCTGAATCCGTGTAGCTAGAGGTCAAAAACAAAAATAACAATCATTTTGTACTAAGGAAATAAAGAGGGACAGAGACTACAAATATCTGAATAGTACATCGTTACTTTTCACTTCTCAGCAATCTTTCTCTTTGGAGACCAAAGACCAAAAATACTGTGACATATTTGCACTCACGAAATAGTATAAGTCAGGTAAATAGAGAATAAATTCTCAGCCATCATAAAAAGGAAAGGCAAACTTAACAGGACTAGCAGGCAAACGAAGAATAAAATGAAAGTTCGGCAAAATAAAGACAGAATTTGTTTAGAAAAGTTAAGAAAATTCCTCAAGCAAAATACTTCACTCTTAAAGCTGCCATCTCTTGATGAGCTAAATTCCTTTAACTATTAGTTAGTCTTATGATAAATACTTCCGAAATCCAAATTAACGGAGATATAGTTTAATATTTTAGACATGAGCTATCACGAGCCACTACCATCTTAAATGAGTAATGAAGACCAAATGAACCTTTTGGAAACAGTAGTGGCAAATTGAATGGTTACACTATTCACTATTAGAAAAGGGAAATGACTTGAGCACACCTTCGACTGTAACTGTAACTTTCCCGGTAAGACCTACTCGAGTCACCATTGCGAGCACGTGGTCGTGGATACTGGTCCAGGGCTGACTTGACAGCTGCTGATGCGGCGGCACTGGCTGCAGATGCTGCAACCGCATTGACATCAACAGATTGCTGGTTGGCAGCCGCTGACAGGCGAGCCTGCAGGAAAGAATGGTGGCTTCTATTCAGTAATTGATGTTTGAACATATGGTACATAAAAAATGCATCGATAAACCAGTTTTTTAGGAGGAAACAGTAGAATAACTTGTGGGGGAAATTTGGTTGATTGCTCTTGATCTTCAAAACCAAATTCGACCGTTTCGAAGAGTACTAGTTTTCCATAATGTGGCGTTTCTCTTGGAAGTTGTAGAAGAGTAATGAAACAACGGTTATTGTTGCGGAAGGGCGCGGTCCTCTTGGTCAGAATCAATCAAATGATCAACATTTCCTGGGCCAGAATCGATTTCCATACCTTGGTATATTCGTTTGCACTTACGTGGAACCCCGCCTTACGATCACCTCGTTAATACGGCCACCCCGTTATAACGGTCTTTTTTTCTCGTTCGTATGTGGCCGAATTAACGAGATCCCACTGTACAAAGAAATAATCTTTTACTTTTGGATTGTTTCCCCACTGTCACAAACACAACAGTTTATGGTAACGATATGTTGTAAGTTCTAGCTGATTTTATTTTTTTGAGCCACAAGCTTGTTTTGAAAGAAAATGCTTTCGTAGCTGCCACTTGGCTGAAGGGAAAATTATCGTTGAGTTAAAAAAATGAAAAACCCTCCTCTACGTTTTTTTGTTTAGCTACATAAATTTTATCCTCAATGAACATGGTCTTTAAAGTTTCACATGAGCCCTTTTCTGACAATTTTCATCCTCGGGGTCGTATAGCCCAAAACTAAGGCTAAGAAAAGGCCGGTTATTCACTTAAGAAAATTAAGATGTTCTAAGATAATTAACAATTACCACTATATGATCATCACAACACCACAAGGGAATATGGGGGTTAAAACAAAGAAAAAGGTCCGGAAGCCTGTTGCAAAGCAATAATTTTTTCCTGGTATTTGCAAGAACAAAACACTGATCAACTTTGGTCTTCCTACAAACGACTGAAATAGCAGCTTGAAGAAAAAAACACTTTAATTTTTACCCCCTATCCCGCCGACATATTTATTTATTTATTTTCCAATACAGCTACCTCTCTCAAGGAGGATTTTCAGCTGGGGCGGTCAGGCAAAACTAACAACAGTGAACAAAAAAATAAATAATTAAATAAGAATAAAAATTAAATAAAACGAAATGAAATGAACATCACTCACCTTCATCAAGAACATCACCG